>CABHPQ010153192.1:3000-38426 GCA_902168405.1 Peromyscus aztecus | reverse complement strand
TGAGGCAAAGAGTGAATTTTCTGTATTATAGTTGTAGTAGGATAAAGAAAAACTGTGAGAACAAATCCTGATGATTTAAAAGTTTCCTTCTTTGCCTCTTATATTTGTAGCTTTTATTGAATTTGTTCTTTGAAAATTTCAAACAAAAATAAAGTACATTCTGGCTACTGTAACTCCCACCCTCTCTAATATTCCTTTCATTTTCTCCTCCTTACAAGTCCTTTTCCTATATTCTTTTTGTCTCTGTCTATATCTTTGTCTCTACCCTTAACCTTTCTCTCTCCTGAGTTTAACTAGGATTATCTGTGTAACTATGGGGTTAGACTTTCCAAAGAAGCCTGGAGAGGTCCTCAGTGGGTACACGACTCACAACAAAGGCTACCCTTCCCTCAGAATCTGTAAGTAACCAACAGCTAATTGGGGAGAGATGGAGCCATGTGAACCCCTGTAGCAGGAATCTTAAAGAGTCTTATTAATAAAATCATACTTGAGCCAGGTGTTGGGGTGAACTGAAAGATCAGAGAACCAGAAAAAGCCACAGCTACCTCACCTCACCGGATCCTCAGCTGGTCTTGTTTCCTCAGACTGGAGGCCTCTGAGTCCTCATCCAGAATGGGTCTCAGCTGAACTGCTGCTCAAAAGCCTGAATGCTTAACCAGGCCAAATGCTTAACCAGGCCAAATGCTTCTAGTTTCTGGTCCTCATGCCTTATATACCTTTCTGCTTTCTACCACCACTCCCTGGGATTAAAGGCTCGCTTTCTGGGATTAAAGGCATGAGTCACCATGCTTGACTGTATCCTTGAACAGATGGACTTCTGCCTTTGGAATGCTAGGATTAAAGGCGTGTGCTACCACTGCCTAACCTCTATGTTTAATATTGTGGCTGTTCTGTCTCTGACCCCAGATAAATTTATTAGAGTGCACAGTATTTTGGGGAATACAATACCACCACAAAACCCTCCAAGATCCTTACCTTACTACTGTTAGACCCAGGCTTACAGAGAAACACTGCTGAGCATCTCATAGCTCTTCTTCCTTTCTTCTGGCTCTAGAATTCTTTCCATCCCACTGTCTTCAATGATCCCTAAGCCTTAGATGGAGTAGTATTAAATTGTTGGACCCCAAAGTTTAGGGTCCTGAGTGGGTGCCCCAAGAACCCAGACTCCAGTCCAGTTGATGCAACAGCAAGAGGTTTATTGAAGAAACAACTGTACAGAAGGGCTCCTCTGCTCTAAGAGCAAGAGTCGCATTGCACCATAGTTCATAGGTGCTTTTAAAGGAAAAACCCATCAAATCCATAGGATTACAAATTCCCATACAATGTCATCTCGATTGATTTATGTCTAGAAGCTAATTTCATAAGATCATTGTCTGGTTACAGAGTAATCACAGAGGGGGATAGATCATTGTCTGGTACAGAGTGATCACAGAGGGGGGATACAGGTTATGTCAATGTGCACATTTTTCCTGAAACCTCAAGGGGGGGGGTATTCAAAGCGGGAGTGAAGTTTACACACAGGTTACAGTGGTCCTTCCTGGAACATTTGCAAACTATCCCAGTCACAGTTGAGCACATCTCTTAACAGAAATCTCTTTACATTGTTACATGGTTACAGGGGAGTTTGAATAATGGCTGAGTCAGGTTGCTCTGGGAACTAGATTTTTAGTTTCTCATTTCCTGGTGCTTGAAGTTTCTCATTTCCTGAGGCTTGGGGGTGTAAGCCTGAAAGGTTAGGGTCTTTCAAAATGTCCTGTTTAGGATTGAACACTCACTGCCAGTTATTACCAGTACCCTGAGAATCCATGTGTGTAACACAAAATCTAATAGGTCTTTTAATAAAAAAACCCAGTACCAGATATTGGAGTAAATGCTGAAAGATTAGAGAGACAAAGGAACAAGCCACTGCCACGTCTCATTTCACCAATACCATGAATCCTCTGACTGAAATCCTCAGAGTCCTCACCCGAAAGGCTCCAGCTGAAAGGGACACTTGTGCCTAAAGGCCTTTAGTTCCTGTCTACTCAGGCCTTATATACCTTTCCCGCCCAGTCATCACTTCCTGGGATTAAAGGCATGTGTGCTTTTGAGTACTGGGATTAAAGGTGTGTGCCACCACTGCCTGGCTCTGTTTTCTCTCCTAGATTAAGTCCAGGGTAGCTTTGAACTCTCAGAGACCCAGACGGATCTCTTCCTCCCAAGTGCTAGGATTGAAAATGTGTGCCACCACTGCCTCTATGTTTAATCTAGTGCCTTGTTCTGTCCTCTGATCTTCAGAAAAATTTATTAGGGTACAACAATATATCACCACACATGTGTCTCTGGGTTCACTGCTATTCACAACAGGTGGAAGTTTATCTCACCATTTAGGTTGAGTTAGCAGGTTTGGTCAAGAGCAGGCAGGTAAATGAAAACCGGAAAAGGACAGAAGAAACTCTCAGGCCACCCCTGATGAGTCTCATTGACAGACTTGCCTGTATTCCGTGTCAAATGTCAATTGCATCTCCAAGAAGCAAGGAAGAAATGGTTTTAGTCTAAAGTGCTGAGTTCTTTGTGGTGAGGAATAAATCTTCCAGGTGAGAAAATGTGACATTCTAAGTTTATGATTTCACAGGTAAAATATCTAACCACTCTTTCCCACCCCTTATTTCCCCAAGATCATTTATCATATTGTACTTTATGTCCTTATTATTGCTGTTCAATAGAAATATCACATAAGCACAACAAAACCTACATATGTGATTTACAATATATGGAACTCACATTTTAAGAACTCAAAAGAAATGGGCAAATCAACACTACACCCTTTTCTTTAAGCCCAGTGTAGGGTATACAACTGTTCTAAGTGTACTCTTCCAATCCACTTTGATGTGCTTGACAGAGTTTTGTACCTCAGTGACACGAAGTTCTAGTGGGAAAAAGTCCATAGCCCCAAAACCTCTTTAGCTCTGAGACTTTGTCGTGTTCATTATTGTAGGCTGGCCTCGAACTCACAGAGATCCGCCTGGCTCTGTCTCCTGAGTGCTGGGATTAAAGGTGTGTGACACCACTGCCCGGTGAGATAAGTTCTTGTAGAATATTCTTACCTTATCTTCAAACTCTGTTACTATCTGGATGCCTCCCTGCAAGACTCATGATGAAATATAACTGTCTTTGTCGACACATTAAGGGAAGGAGCTTTTAGATGGCAAGGTGTTTGGCACATAGAGTCAGGGATGATGAAGGGTATTTTTTAACGAGTATGGCAAAGATGGTACATTTTGTATTGGTGATTTGAAAGACAATGGCTTGCATAGGCTCATATGTTTGAATACTAGGTCCCCAACTGGTAGAACTGTTTGGGGAGGATTGGGAGGTGTGGCCTTGTTGGAAGAACTGTATCAGTGGGGGGTAGGCTTTGAGTTTTAAAAAGACAAGTGTCATTTCAGGGTTCTCCAATCGGCCTCATGATTATGGATTAAGACGTGAGTTCTCAGCTCTTCCTGCCAACATGTCTTACCTCGTGAAACTATAAGCTCAATTATAACTTTTCATAAGTTGCCTTGGTCATGGTGTTTTGTCACAGGAATAGAAAAATAACTACGATAGTCATCCTTAGATGAGCCAAAATTGATCACATTTTTACTGAATGACATTAATTTTCTTCCTTATTACATTTTTTTCTCTTACCTAATTAATATGAATTTCCTTAAAATGAAGAAGTGAATTAGCCAAAAGAGCTCTGTTCTAACAAACGGACTGAAGATCTTATTTTGGGAGTGGATTAATTACTAAAGGAGTAGAATGCTGATTACAAGAATTAATCTAGCCTAATTCCTCCCTGTGTTTTGCATATCTTCACTTACCCATCTGTCCTGTCGTGCTGCATGATGGAGGCTTTGTCAGAAGTAGGATCATGGTCCTGGGAGTTTTCATCTTCTGAATCATGAGTCAAAAAGGTAGCATATCATAGCAGTTCGTAACTCTGTTCTGTTAGAAAGCATACTAAAGCACCAAACTTAATTATTCTAGTTCCTAGACACTGAAATATGAAGAGAAATTAATGGGTTAGAGTTGACTTACCCTATCCAAGTCTAGCAATTCTGAGCTACAGCCTTGCAACTCAACCTAGGCATGCTGAGTACCTCCCAGCCAACCTACATGCTCAAGAAATATATACCCATTGATATAAACTACTAAATTTAAGAATAATCTTTATGAGACCTCTTTTGTAATGATAGTGTCTTCCTCATATATAGAACAAGAATGGCCACACACAACTCACAGGGTTATATTAAAGATGAATTTTTTTAAGGCTTAGAAAAATAAGTGCTATACCAAAAGTGTGTGTATTACATCACAATGTATATGTATTACTTATTATATTTAAAATGAAAATGACTTACATAACAGTTAGTGGATAATAAATAAAAGTAAAAAGTTTAGTTGTGGTTCAGGTTTTACTAGGTACCCTAAATGCCTCAAATACTGACAGCTGAGCACCTGGTTTATAGCATCACTAGGGTTGATTGTTTTGGAGAAATGTAATAACTGGTGGAATAGATAGCATGTACTTTTGACTCAAAATATAAACTAATTCACCAAGTTAACATTTTAATGTTATCTAATAAGAACTCACTGCTGGGCATGAGGGATCTGAATGTGAATTGAGAAAGAGCAAAACAGGGAGGGGGCAGCAGGGAGTAGATAAAGCTCCTCTGCCACTGCCATTAGTGTGATCTTGGGTAAAAGGGTAAAAGTATTTCCAAGCCTCAATTTCCTTACCATAAGACTGGGACAAAACTACCCCACTTTAACAGAATTTGTGAGAGTTAAAAGAAATATTTGATATAACAAAGCTGATACATGTTACAGCATTAGAAAATGATGTTTTTGTTCTTCTTCTTCTTCCTTTTTTCATGTTTCCTTCTTATGAAGTCATCCCCAGAGCTCTTTATGTTCTTAATGATGGCTAAGGAAATTAAATTTTCTTACAACACCATATAAGAGAAGAGGATTAATTAAAATGATACTTTGAGAGAATTACCTAAGTACTCTCAATTGTAATTATGGAATTCAAGCCTCAAGTAAATAAAAACAATTTAATCAAGATTAAATTGTGTGATTGGGATCAGAAGCGGCCCCATGAAGCTCTCAGACAGTTACTTGGACTTCACAATGTTACTCATTGGGCATCTTTACTCATACTTTCTTCCTTTCTAAAAGACCCAAGATGGAAGTTTATTACCCAAGAACTCACATCAGTACTTATATGTTTTTTTTCCATTCTGTCACAGATGATTTTCAGTGCCCTTTCCTGAACCTTTCTCCCCTCTAAAGGATAGGTAAAGTGAATGCTCCTTTCCACAACTTCTGTCCAGTTAGGGGAGACCTTAGGACACAGTCTTGTCAAGAAAGATAGGAAGTCTGCTGAAAGATTTCTGAAAATTGTAGTGTTTGAAAATGAGCCATTTCTTCCTTTTTTCTTACTTGATCTCAATCTAGATTTCTAGAGTTTCCGTAATCATCTGAAACTGAAATGAAATGAATAGAAAGGGTGATTAGAGGAGAATTCAGTTTCTTCATAAAATTCAGGCATAATGTTCCAGCTGTTTATCAGCAAGTCCCACATGTCATCAGCCATTTAGGAAAGAGAACAGACCAGCTGAAATGTAACATCAACCATTCAAGAAAGAGAACAGATTAACTGAAATGCAACACAGTTTGCAAAAATTGGACATGTGCCTTGGAATCACCAATAGGTCATAACAAATGTGGACTGAATCTTTATGTTTCTTAAGAAACTCTTATGAATAATCTAGTTATTGCAAAAACATTATTAATAGAAAAAAATCTATTGCCAGATCCTCAAGTGGTATAATGATATGAAAAAGTCTTTAAGCATTTTAAAGGCAGAAAATTTTTTTTCAAAGTATCTCCTCTAACTAACAACATTTAATAAAAATAAAATACTTCATTTGAGCACATCCTCAGGAAAGTGTAAATTAAGTTTGTATTTGAAATTCCATTATTCAATAAGACATTTAGGCATTTTCAAAGTTATAAATACAAGTAAGAGAAGTGACATATTATATAACATTGTGCTTATTTTTGAAAATGATTTATTTCAAGTATTATTTGGAAGGAAGGTATCATGATACGTGTTTATTTGATATCATAAAAAATGAAAAGATTAATTCAAAAGAGCACCTGTTTAGATCTCAAACTATGTTATCAAACCATAGTAATAAAAACAATTATGACACTGGTACAAAAACGGACATGTATACGAATGAAAGAAAATTAAAGATTCAATATGACTACGCATCTGACACTTGACAAACATGCCAAAGAGGCACACTGAAGACAAGGAAGCCTCTTCAACAAATGGTGCTTGGAAAACTGGATGTCCTTAGGTAGGTGAATGAAGTGTGATCCATATCTATTACCTTGTACAAAACTAACCCCAAATGGCTCACAACCTAAGTGGGAAAACAGAACCTGCTGGAAGAAAGCACAGGCGGATTTTGCTCTCTCCCATGCATGTCTCAGCCGCAAGTCTTCAGATGTGAGCAGACAGCCCGGAGCAACTGCAGACACAAGGGAATCAAAGGCATCGCGGTCCAGGAAGCAATGGCAAGGCAAGCACCGGTTCTGAAGGGGAAAATGAGGAGAATGAGTGGAGGCTTTAGTTAGGGGAAGGAAGGAAATTAATACAAAAGAAGAAAAGTGAAAAGTAACAGTACGGATGTCTGAAAAAAATTATAAGGAAGCATATTATTAGCTATCTATGCTAACTAAAATTACATTTAATACATATAAGTATGTGTATCAATATACACACATAGCTTAAATGAAATTCTCCCCTCTGGGCTGACAATACTTCCAAGTGCCACAGACTATCTGACATGAAAATGTCAACAGCAGACATGAGACACCATTTTTTGAGTTGTTTGTTAGGGTTGTCTAAGAGTCTCTCATTTGCTCTTGCCCTTGGTTGTCTCTCAAAAGTTGAAGGTAAGTCTCCATTGCTAAACAAACCACATACTTCAGACACAGGACCCGGAGAATCAAAGGTCATTATTCACCGAAAGACTCCTCCCCAGGGACTAGCTTTCATGGTACCAGAAGGTACCATATAATGTTTCAGGTCAGGAAGGCAACCAATGGTCCTACCCGGGGATCAAGGACCATAGAAGAAGAAAGGAATAATTATTGTAAAAGCCAGAGGAACAAAAATTCTTCTGAAAGATTTCATCTCCTAGCCATGTCAGAAGCTACTTCCATTAAGTCTCTCACCAACGTGGATGCTTAAATGAGACTTGAACAAGGACTTGCCCAGTAGACATGCTAACATGGAAAGAGAAAGGTCATCAAGCCTCAATCATAAACGAAGACCTACAGGCAACTAAGATATGCTGAGAATGGGAAGAAGCAGTCTGTTCCAGGGGAAAGCCCTTAAATTGGTTTGGTTATTCAATACCAAGTTCTCAGACCTGAAATCATGCAAGCAACAGTATATAAACTAAGCAGGTTGTATCTCTCTCTCTCATTCTTTCTCTCTCTCTCTCTCTCTCTCTCTCTCTCTCTCTCTCTCTCTCTGTGTGTGTGTGTGTGTATGTGTGTGTAGAGGCTTTGAATTAGAGAGAGAGCAAGGGAAGTGCATGGGAAGGGCTCAGCAGAAGGAAGGAAAGGAGGAAAACAATGTAATTATATTTCAATTTCAAACTCCAAGCTTCTCAAAGCCATCTACCAATTCCATCCTCTTTACAACTCAGCTACCTTCCTTATGAAGGCATTACTTCATCCACCTCAGCATCCATTGCATAGTGTACCAGTCACCAACACCTTTATTTCCTCTGACCATGATGTCTGCCTCTTCAAGAACTGAAATAAGGGTATCCAAATATCACAGCTTTGGGGCAAATAGACCTAGACTCGATCCCTTTCTCTATTTCTTCATTTGAAGCTTGTCTTGAACATCTTTCTTCCACTTCTCTGATCCTAAATTTCCTCACTTGTAAATTGGAGAGAATGACCACATAGAGTAAAACTGACTATTTTAAGGGGTGCTGCCTGTCATATGAAAACAACCTTGCAAGTGTTTGTTTCACCTTTGAGATTTGAATTCTCGGTGACTGTTCATGAATTTCTCTTGCATATCAAAATACAGATGATGTCAAACTTGCCACAGCATTTGGTGCTAGCAATTCCACAGCTATCTCTTTATTCAACTAAATATGCACATTGACAATACCATAGGCATGTAGATAATGCTGCATTGTGAAGTGATTCTAGGCAGATGTCCTTTATTAAAGAGTAGGTTTTTGGGGGGAGAGATTATCCATCCTATTCATACCCCTAATATTTCATACTGTGCTTAGCACAGAGAATTTAAATATTTTTGACAAGATGTCCTTCGATGTAGAGACAGATCTCAAAATTCTAAAAATAGTCAAGGTCACTTCTCTCCATGTTTCAGAGTGGGTTTTCCAACTGACACAATATGTTAAAATTCCTATATATCCCCAAATCCCATAAGAAAGCAGAATGTGAGAAACAAATATATTTTTTCTCCTATACTTATAAACCTGTGTCTCTACCATGGTTTCAATAATAAGGTTTCAGCAGGAATTCAATGTTGAAGAATAACTGTCACCTAGGAAACAAATTGTAAATTTCTCAAAGGACTGCAATTTTAAATTTCAGACATTTTAAAAAAAAAGCATCCTCAAAAGAATATTTTTAACTGACCTGGAGAAATTAATCAGATGAAATGATGCTTGCATCTCTCTTTATTCTGAAAAGTGTGCTCAGAAACTTCTACTCACAGATTTCCTTTTGATTTTCTTTTTGATCAATATGTAACTTCCAATGTCAATGTGAAGATAAAATTTATATAGTCCAATGTAATAATAAAGAATATTTTTTAAAAACATGCCCAGGTTACTGTGTTTCTTGGCATATAATACCTAGAGAAGGGATTGGAAAGGTAAAGGATAGCATAACAACACAAAGTTCTCCTCAAAATGATGTTGCATAATTCTAGGAATAAGGACAAGTGATAAGACTGTATTGAAATTCTCTGACATTCTAAAAGTGTCTATCATAAAAACATATCTAGCCATCAAATATAACCAGAGCACACATGCAATATATCATTATGTTTACTTGACTAGAGACTTAGTCCTACTGCTACTGGTTACAAACTAGTGGTGAATTATTTTTCTTGATTATTAAGCAGCCAGTGTTTTTATTTTTTCTGTTTTCTGTCCTAACTTTTTTTTCTTTACTGAGCATTTTAAGCATTAATGGCAACAATATTAAGCTTAATGCCACTTAATTATGTTACCATTGTCTCTTTTCTGGTTGCATTTTCTTCAAAGTTGGTATCTTGTCCAGACCAGTGGCAGCCTCACCAAAACATTCATTCTGAAAATGATTCTTTTTGTCATCCTGGCCTCTCCTGACACCAACAAACTGATGACCCAATCTAGGCACTATCTTTAGCAGTAAGATGACTGACTAAATATTGTGAAAATCCTCCTAGAGAACAACCCACTCTGAGTTGAGGATTGCTAACTTACACATAATTCTATTTTACATGGTCTATGAAATCATATGAAAATTGAAGGAGAAGCCACTTGCAATCTATCTTTGCTAAGGAGTGAGTAAATCCCATGAGTGGATACAGACTGGGTCTGTATTTTCTTCATTATTTGCTCTTCCTTTCTTCTGTGCTTGTTGATCTGTTCTTCTTGTATTTCATGTCGGTCTCTGTGCCATGCTAGTACATCGTGGCTTCTTGTTATTTCTTTTGTCTGTAAAATGCTCCAAGTAAAGCAATTTTTTTATAACATTCTGTTTATTTAGAACACAGTTTCCTTTGCTTAAAGTACATAATACCTTCACACATGGAAATATTTCCTTCAATTCTCTGTCAATTATGTCAAATAGAACTTTTTGCAGGATTTTTTTTTTACCTTTGATTTCTGTTTTTGGATTCTTTAAATATTGTTTGTATTGGTGAGATAAACTTTGTGTATTGTTATTTTAGGAATTGAAACATACAAAGTTCAGTTTGGATCCTCATTGATTTGTGACCATTCCTTCACCTTTTCTATCTGTTTCCCTTATTTAGAGAACATTTTTCTTTTTTTTTTACAGTCTATGAAATCATATGCAAATTGAATGAGAAGCCACTTTCAATCTTCCTTTGCTAAGGAGTGAGTAAAACCCATGAGTGGATATAGTCTGGGTCTGTGTTTTCTTTGTATGCACTTGCACATGGAAGTGCTTGTTGATCTGTTCCTCTCACACTTCATGTCGGTCTCTGCGTCATGCTAGTACATTATGGCTTCTTGTTATTTCTTTTGTCTGTAAAATGCTCCAAGTAAAGCAAGTTGTTGATAAAATAAGTATGACTCTCTAGCTAGTTCTGTCCCTACTGTGCTGGTCTCTTTCCATTGAACTCACAGAACCACATGATTGTGGCTAGAATTCACATGTGCAATCCAACATTGTCACATACAAGGCCATTCACATAGGAAAATCATGAGGCCAGCCAAGGAGTCTCAAACCTCTCATTACAGGGTAGAATTTCCTTATATATCTGGGAAAAGTGCTGAAACATATTTATTTAACAGTTTTCCAGATTGATCCATTAACTTTTTATTATTCAGACATACGGCATATGGCTCTCCATTTGAATTTCTGCTCCAGGCCTGGCAAATATTTAGAAATCTGTACAAAAGGGTTTCCTCTAACAGAAAATAATATTTTTTTTCATTTTCAGCCTTTAAGTTACAGTTATAAAGAACATAAAGAGCCCAAGATTTCTGACTCCAAAGCAGAACACATTGAGTAGAACATGTGCAGGCTTCCCAATCCTGCCAATAAACTCAAGAGTGTGGCATGTTTTCCTTCTAAATATTATTATGCTGTTTTCCTTTACACCAGGACTTGTATTGTGCTTCAGGATGGAGGATTGCTAGCATCATATTAACACATATTGGCAGGCTCTTTCTGATTTCCAGTCTTCAGAATCTCCCTAGAAATTTGGTGCTAGTTTCAAAAAGTGTAGAATTTACATTTATACTGATTTGAGAAGCATAGACAATGTAAATGTGTATTCCTCACCAGAGCTAAAGATTTGGGACTGAGGCAAGAATAACATCCATGAGAAAGAAAAGTGGGTCTAAATGGGGCTGACCTCCCGGTATTTATTTATGATAGCTTCAAGGTTGTTTATTTAACTCTTTATTCCTAGGACAAACTGGCTAACTTTGGTGCATTTAACAAACTATAAGTAAACCAAGAGTAGAAAAGCATAAACAGTTCTCTAAAATTCTACCAATAACCTGTATTTAATTAATATTTTAGTGGCTGTACTTGCAAATATACACACATTGAAATACAGAATATGAAATATATGTATTGTTTCCTGTATATTACTCTATTTTATCACTTCATTAAAATGTTAGGTATAACTTCCTATACATATAAATATGTATTATTCTTCCTTATTGCTGTATGTTATTCATTATATAGCTAGACATGTAACTTGATTTCTTCCAGCTGCTTTAGAAAATGTATTATTCTGATGCAAGAGAAATCATAAAAAAGTTAACCTTCATCAAGAAAAATAAAGAAGTTGATGGTTGAAAGGAAAAAGAAACAGTGATCATAGTACAGTCTTCTGGTGATTCTGGTCCAGGAGAGGGAAGGGCTACACATTAGAAACACTGTGGCACAGTTTTTCAAAAGACTATATTTAAAACTCTTTTGGGGTACAGAGGCTCTTCAGATACCCTGGGAGTCACAGACGTGCCAATTTACCTTCTCATGCATTCCTGGTACCATTATGTCTTCACTTTTCTCTGTCTCTTTACAGAAGTGCTGACACTTGGCCAATGCTCTAGATATTGCTGACATCCACTGACACTCTGTCCCAGTCCTTGACACTACAATGGGTAAAACTCCTGGGTTTACTAGGACAACTTCTCCTTATTTGATGTTGCTCCACTGGCCACCTGTAACTCCCTCTCCCTGCCCCACTCACACCCTTGTATGAAGTGAAGGTCCAGCATCTACACTCACTAGTCTCGCTGCTTCACATGCTGTTCTGAAACTGCTTGCATCTTTCTGATCCCTTCCTTGTCTGTAGATGGATTACTTTCAACTTAACTAAAGCCTGTGGTTTCTCCTTCATCATTTTCAGCTTCTGTGAGTCTCTGTTAACAAATATCACAGCAGTTTCACACCATATACTTAAATCACTTTGTGATGGAAACACTATCTATCTAAGCCACAGCAAGCATACTGGATGAGATGAAGCAGCTGATTATCCTAAGGAGTCAGCAAGCTGACCATTGGAAGGAAATGAAATCATCTCTGCATCTTTGGTTCTTGTTGGTGGTATTAATGTTTGTTCATTTGTTTTGCCTCATTTTGTTTTTAAGATAATGAGTAGTTTCACAGTAGTCATCTAGGGTGAGAAAATATTGATAATAGAAATGATGAATTGAGTGTTTCAACAAACTGGTGAAAGTGTGAAGATGAACAGATAAAGACAGGGTGAATGGGACAGAAGTTTGATGCAATGAAATGTACTGGATATCTCTCTAATGTTTCCCAGACCTCAAGTGTAAAATCTGTATAAAAATCAGGTGTGTTTCAGTAAGAAATGCTCTGCTATCTGCAACTGGCTTACTTCTGATAACTTCTAAAAGAATGGGATTTTATCCAATGACTTCTAAAATAATGGAATTTTATCTAACAATGATACTCTGAACTGAAGGATGCCAATCACACTTGAACTGGACTCTGATACCATAAGGAGACAAGAAGAGGTAATCAAGTAAGGACTGAGTGTGGGAAAGACTTGCCCATGCAGGTTCCCAGGACTGCCAGACTATCTCCCCCAACAGCTAGGAGTTTTCCTAATGATAACTCTGACCCATCAGAGGGGCACAGTCAAGTGTGTGTATATGTGTACTGTAGAAAGAGTACCTCTGTATCATATAATGCTTCTCTTTGTATTTTTGTATTCATCCAGTTTTATATAATAAGCATACACTTCCTTTTTCTTTAATCATAAAGTTAACATTAATTAAGTTAGTACTTGTGTGGACAGTATTGTTAGCAATTTAAACTCATTATCAATTTTCACAGTAACCTTATAGATTAGGTATTATTTACCTAATGATTGAAAGAGGTGGGTTTTAGAGGTTAATACATTGCTCAATATCATGTGGCTAATAGGTGATTAAGTAGTTTTAACCAACTCTCTCTTGTTCTAAACCTCACTTACAGTAAAATGTTCCAATAAGTGAAATTTATTTTATAAAATAAAGAGCTTCTAGCCCACCCATCCTAAGTGTTCTTCCTTGACATTTCCATACTTTATTCAGGTAACTGGGATGACGCCTGAGAGCACCTGGTGGACCTTAGGTAGAAGTGACATGGGTGCTGTGATGCTGCTGAGGTAATAGACAAAGAGGCCTGTGCAAGTCTTCAGTCACTCTAGATAGAGATGTGAGAACTCACAAATATATTAAGATGGGTATAGCTTCCTGTGTACACAGTACACATACAAAATCATGTGTTTCTACTTCACACAATGAGATTCTACAGAGCCCTTACTTATCACATGGAGAAGTAATATTTGAATATAAAATCCTCATAAAATTATGTTACTGTCTAATGTATAAGAAATAATTTAATACAATATGAACAAAATATAACAGAATCAATTGAAAGGATATACTAATCTGAAAAAATATTTTAATCAAATTATAATTATTTCTTTCTCACCTCTCCTCCTCTAACTTGTCCCATGGACCCCACCTCTTGCTTCTCTCAAATTCATGGTCGCTGACCTCTTTAATTTTTGAAAAGAAATTATTATTAGTATCCTGAGAGAAATGAAGGAAAGTGCTACATATTTTTTCTAAAATGAAATAAAATTAAAAAAATAAAGGTGAGGTTGGAATAAAATAAAAATGATGGTGAAGAGAAAACAGATAAAATAGACTGGAGGGGGGAAAGACTCATAGGATATTGAAAAATAAAGTTGAAGAAACTTGTCACAAAGTAGAGCCCAGGCTGATGAGATAAAAAGGGAAGAAAATGAGAGAACAAATCCAGAAAAATCCTTTGCAGGGTTGCCAGAAATAAAGAACAGGGGAGGAAAAAAGCAGAGAACACGAAGTCATCAAAAGAATTTCAGGATTATTTCCAAGAACCAGAGAATATGAAATTTTAGCTTCACAGAACCCATAAAATGTTCATAAAAATGGAAGAAAAACAGATCTAACCCAAAGTACCTATAAAAATGGAAGAAAGTAGTTCTCAAGAGACAGTTTTATGAGCTGAAACAAAGAGAAAGAAGGAGGGAGGGGAGGAGAGAGGAGACAGAGCATACTCAGAGACTTTAATGCTTTGTAATGACATTTTCAGGCACATCACACATTCAAACCTGACTTCCCATGTGAGCATTCTTGAGAAGAGTAATAGAACCCCTCCCAACTCACAGAGAAAAAGAGGAGATATTGAAAAGTGGGGAAGAGACATTTTCAGGATGGTAATGGATTGGAGCACCCATGCTAACAATGACAATCCATGTTGCCACCACAGATGAATGCATAGTCTTCAGAAATGATAGATGATTTTACTAAATATAAAGAATAGTTGATGCATATGGATATATTTGATGTACTTTGGTAAGTGATAGGGAAAATCTGCTTTGGGATATTTATTGTTGACATCAAAATGTTTGGAAGTAAAGAGTTTAGATTAAAACTTACAGCTATGTTTTTTGTATGATTTTATATAAACCATGATACAAGAAATAATAGAGAAATGGTAAACTAATAATGACATGGGAATAGCAAAAAAAATGATATAGGGTATGAAATGAAACAATCCATAAAACCCATTTACCATATTTGATTCTGAAAGAATATAATCAATTTCAAAATTAAATTCACTTTGAAGAATCATCTCTGTTAAGAGCAGACAAAAGAACTTTGTATCTGAGGAAAGTCTAATCGTGTCAAGCTTGGTTTAGTTGGTGTTATCAATGGTTAGAATACTCGTAGGAAAGACTGACAATTAAGGGAAACAAATCTGAATAGATTAGAATAATTAACTTTCCTTAAGAAATGATCTCATTACCTTAACAGATTATACACAAAATAATGAAATTCCAGAATTAGTATCCCGATTTACTTATTAGTGGAAGGTGAATATGATTAAAACCATTATCCACATCTTCTATAACTCACTCCAAATGCTTAGGAAGACTCACCTAAGAGTCTTAGTTAGGACATTTTGTCATCTCATTTCTTTCATTTTCTTTCCTTAAAATTCAAGGGAAAAGAGGATCAAGACTTAAAATAAATCTAGAAAATACACATGTATGTATAGACTTATATTTACATCTATATTACTTGTTAACATGCAAATGACTAGCTACATATGGAGCTGGAGAGATGGTCCCATGATGGAGTACACTTGTTGATCTTATGGAAGACACAGATTTGGTTCCCGGCACCCATATCAGGCAGCTCAGAACCACTTGTAACTCTAATTCTGTCGAATCTTACTCCCTCGTCTGGCCTCCACAGGCACTGCACACATGTGATGCAAATAGCCATGTACACATATCCATAAATAAAAACAAATATTTTTAATTAAAAAAAAAAAGAGATTGGCTACATTGGAGCTAGAGAGATGATGCAGTGGTTAGGAATACTTCCTGCTCTTCCAGAGGACTGAGCTCAGTTTTCTCATCTCCAGTCAGGTAGTTCACAACTGCCTGTAACTCAGAGCATCCAACGCCCTCTTCTGCCTTCTACAGGCAACTGCAGTCCTTTGGCATATAGTCACACAGCGTGCACACACACACACACACACACACACACACACACACTCACACATAAATAAAAATAACAAAAATAAATCCTCCTTGAAATGATGAGCTACAAAGCAGAACAAATTGTTCAGTGGTGGAAATCACAGTAGGTGTTAACTATGTATCAATTATCCATTAAAAAGACATTTCATAACACTGATATTTTCCAATCAAAGATCATGTAAAACAGCAAAGTGTCTTTCAATAACTAATGAGATGTTGATGAAGATTTTTTTGAATCAGGAAGATACACGATAATATGTTTGCTCCAGATAATAGCAAAATTTGGTACATGAGCACATTTAATGAAAGCAGCTATCTAGCAGCATGTTTCTTTTTATAGAAAAGACACACGATTTTGCTAGCCTAAGAATAGTGTACCTTTTATGCTTAACCCAGTTCAGGGTTAGAGAAGTCTTTTCATTTGCCACACAAAGCACTCAAATTTCACATTTTTCATCAAAATATTGGGCTAATGAAAACAGTGCATATTGTGGGGAAATACAAGCTTTTATATGAATAGAAACCTTTAGCTGTCCTTCTAAGTTTTCTAAGTAATTGAAGAGCAAATGCCAAAAGGAAGAAAAAATGAACACTAGCCAAAATTCTTCTTTGTATTAAAAATTCTTGAGTTTAAAGAAGACAAGGGAGATACATCGTGTTTTTAAATGACAGCATTTTTTCAAATTTGAGAAGAAATGTACTCCATCACGGAGCCATCTCTCCAGCCCCATATGTGGCTAATCATTTGCATGCAAATAAATAATATAAATATAAATATAAAGTGCCTGTCTTAAAAAGAAAGCATTAAAACCACCACAACAACCACAGATTTCCACTCTTTCTGTTCCAAGGTAACAACTGAAATTTGTTAAGCACAGGAAACTAATTCTGAGTTCTAGAGTGCCCCCATGTGGAAGTAAGTAAGCACTACTCTCTTACAGTATGGCTCCAATTGCTGCCTCTCACATGGGCTATCTAGAGGCTGATTAAGATTTCCTTTTGTGCATGATTTCTGTTGATTTTGTTCATTGTTAACTTCATACAAGTACAGTGCATTCTGATTATTCTCACTCTCTCTCTCTTTTATATCTGTCACAACCTTGTCGAATCCCTCCCACAAGTCCCTCTCTCATATCCATGCCTCTTTGTTTTGTTACCTACAGAGATTAACCAGAGTTGTCTGTGTAACCATGGGTTTAGAGGATCCATTAATGAAAGCTGTCCAAGTCATCACAATAAAATAGGAGTTTATCATAGTTTCCTTTTTATTTGATTAAACTTTTAATAGTTGCACACTAACAGTACGAATAAAATGAACAATCACTGTGTACATCATTGGATCACAATGCTTATCATAATTTCTGGCACCGGGCAGATATCTTAGTTTCTTTTCAGTTGCTGTGATAAAATGTTCGGACAAAAAGAAATTAAAAGACAAACAATTTATTTAAGCTCACAGTGCTAGGTTACAGTCCATTATTTTGGGGGAAGTCACAGCATCAGAAACTAGCTACATTGCACTTAGAATAAAGACACAAAGAGAGAAAAAAAACCTGAATTCATGTTTGCTGCTCAACTCCCTGTCTTTACTGATATAGTCCAGAATCCAAACCAGCAAATGATACCACCAATGCTGAATGGTCATGCTTGATCACACATTCATCGGTAGCGGAAATTATCTATGGCAGAAAACCAACTAAGAGTTTTCCTCAAGAAATGGAAAGCAAGGGGCTGGAAGAAAGAGAGAGGAAAGACTATAGGGAATAGCATTTCTGGTTTGGTGGAACAGGAAGTTTGGTACTCTTTTTCTCCCCTTTCCAAATAACCGAAATTGTATACAATGTTTAAGACTGCTAAGACTCAATCAATGGCAATGAGCTGAAATAGCTTTTTATAGTTGTCAATGATTTATCATGCTTAAGTATCCATTCTGGTACGGATTTGTAGAAATAACCAACGATAGCGTGGGACCAAACTGAAATCTCAGTCTCTAGCACCAGTTTTTTTTGTTTGTTTGTTTGTTTTTTTTGTTTTGTTTTGTTTTTTGTTTTTCGAGACAGGGTTTCTCTGTGTAGTTTTGCGCCTTTCCTGGAACTCACTTTGTAGACCAGGCTAGCCTCGAACTCACAGAGATCTGCCTGCCTCTGCCTCCCGAGTGCTGGGATTAAAGGCGTGCGCCACCACCGCCCGGCTTCTAGCACCAGTTTTTAAAACTTGTTAATCCTAAGGCATTTGCTCATGTTTTCATCAGCTATTACTTTGACACTTTTACGATGTAAGTATTTTGATGATTTTAGGTCACTAAGAACAGTAAAAACTAAAATTATTTCTAGTAACAAAACTTAGGACCAGAAAGCTAAAGTTTTGCCTGCTTCTCAGGAGTCTATTGTCATTGAAATAAATTAAGTCAAGGACAATTTTAACTGGAATTTCACAACATTCATTAAACTTATTCATGAAGAAAAGAAAGAGGCTAAGCTATTAATATTGAGAATTCAAAGTACACATCTCATGAGAAATTATGTTTTAAACTTCTTTTGTAATCAAAATTATGAATACTTAGTTTAAGTGTGTAATAGAGAGTAAGAATTGAGTAATAAGGAAAAAGCTTTTCCATTACAATAATATAAAATATAAATTCTTACTATTTTACTTTTTTGTGTTCTCTCCATTTCCTAGTTAATTTATAATTTTAATACAAATAATGAAATAAAATTATATCCAGCAAACTAGAGCCATAGTCTATGATATTATCAAGAAATTAAAAAAATGAGTTTTATGAATTCTCATTATTAATATGTCAATCCTGCACTTTAGGTGTGCATAGTATACCACTAGATGTGGTATTTTCTACATATATTCTACATATGTATTTCTTTTCCACAGCAATATAAAACCAAGTTGACTCTAAATGTGCTCTCTGCTTTTCAAATATAGGAAAATTTATCATCTAGTAAATTATATTTTTTTCTTTTCTCAGGAAAATATAAAGTCTGTTAATAATTAAAGACACTTTTAGGAAAGAATATGTATGTACATTTAAATATGCACTCCATAAAATACTACTTGGCATAACCAGTATAGAAATCCAAGTCTGATTCTAACATTTATATGTCAAAATACAGATCTAAGCAAGAAGTTCATGTGTGGAAATCATAAAATTATTGGTTGTTTCAATATCAACCAAAGGTGTGACTCCAGTGAAAACAAGCCTTGGATGTGTCATTGTCCGTAATCCCTTTGTGTAGGTGCTGGTCCTCAATCTGGTGGCCACGTCTTCATCTACTTCACCACATCATCAGATAAATACAAACATGAGGATGTCACTCTTCCTTCTTCGCCTCACCAGGTTCTCCTGACCTTAGAGAATAGTCAGAGTCAATTTTCTCTTTTCTCTAGAGAGACTATCTTCCTTCTCCTACCTCCCAACTCTTACATCAGTGATGGCTGATTCTTTCCAGTTAGGGGGCCACAGGCCTCTGTAACTCATGCTGCTTCCTCTATCTAATTCCTTTCTCTAATTCCCATTGCACTTTCTTTTACCTTCCTTTCCCTATATCTTGTAAATTAGTTTATTAGTACATAGATTCCCCATGAAAGATGTATATCTTTCCACTTGGGGAAGAACCCATTATACAGTACCATGTCAGCAGTGTTCTTGTCTATGGTTCTATTAGGTTTTATTACAGTTCTCATGGTTGATACATTTGCTTATATTTCTGCATTATAAGGCAACCACAAACCCACAGAGATAAGGAACAACACCACCAACATTTAGCAAACATCCTGAGATATGCAGGGTTCTAAATACATGTTTATGAAAAATGAAAGTGCAAAACTTTTAAGCAAAGAATCCCACAAGGGTTTCCATGTAGGAACTCAGCAGGAATTTAGACTGAGTTCTTGTGGAAATGGTGTCTGTGGTCAGATATTGAACCAATAAGGACAGAATAATGTGAGGGAAGATGGACACTGAGTCCTGGAAACTCAAGAGGCTCCATATGACTATTCAACATAAATCATTTCCCTTCTGCACCTTCCATACTTTAGTCCTGCTACTTTCTAGTGTCTTTACTACATTTGACTAGCTTACATACATAATATTTTCATAATACAGTTGCTTAAATTGACTCACATTTTCATTAAACTTACTATAATAAGGACTTTGTATCATTGCTTTATAGAGAAAATTCAGGATTGTCCCAAGAACACAAATTACACATAAGTATAATGGGAGGTTAGTTTTAGTTAATTCCACAGTGGGTAATTAGGACTAATCCTCCCACCAAGAACAACTAAGAATGCTAAACAAGATATTTTTAAAAGTATTTTTAACACATTAGAGATCTCCCAAGGCTAGGACAAATTACAGAGAAAAATCTTGGAGAATGCGGGAAAACAAAGAGTTGAGTCCCACACCAGAGTGCCCCTCCCCTCGCCCCCAAAACTCCTTCACCCTGCAAATCCTAGCTCTGAAATGCTTTGTTTTTCAGATGTTGATGTCTAATGAAGAAATAGAATCTAATTCCAAGTCTTCCATTTTGCTTCTATTGCTGTGATAAAGACGGTAGCCAAAAGTAACTTGTGGAGAAAAGGGCTTATCTCAGGTCACATGTCCAGACCTCAGTTTATCACTGAGGGAAAGCCGGGAATGATTTCAAGGCAGGAACCTGGAAGCAGGAAGTGACGAAGTGGCATGGAAGAGTACTGCTTGCTATCTTGTTCTTGGTTTGCTCAGTTCGCTTTCTTTTTTTATTTTATTTATTTTTATTTTTATTTTATTTTATTTTATTTTACAATACCATTCAGTTCTACATATCAGCCACGGATTCCCTTGTTCTCCCCCCTCCCGCCCCCCTCCCCTTACCCCCAGCCCACCCCCATTCCCACCTCCTCCAGGGCAAAGCCTCCCCCAGGACTGAGATCAACCTGGTGGACTCAGTCCAGGCAGGGCCAGTCCCCTCCTCCCAGACTGAGCCAAGCAACCCTGCATAAGCCCCAGGTTTCAAATAGTCAACTCATGCAATGAGCACAGGACCCAGTCCCACTGCCTGGATGCCTCCCAAATAGATTAAGCCAATCAACTGTCTCGAATTGTTGAGACCAAGGTTGGATAAAGCGCAGGGACAAATAGCCAAATGAATGGAAACACATGAACTATGAATCAGTTCGCTTTCTTATACTACCCAAGACAACCTGCCCAGGGAACAGCACAGCCTATAGTGGGTTGGACTCTGCAATGTCAATCAATAATAAAGAAAATGGCCCCACAGACTCTCCTACAGGCCATCTGATTGAGGCAATTCCTGGATTAAGGTTTCCTCTTAGATGACTCCAACGTGTGTCAAGTTGAAAAAAAAAAAAAAGCAGCTCATAGACTTTGATGGAGATAGAGTCCATGACACCTGCAAGCTTTTTACAACGAAAGCTCTTCCGCATAGCGATATTGCCTAGAGCAGGCCAAATTAACACACAGCTTTACTTGCAATGTTACTTTCTTCTTTTGTCTGCATGTATTCACTCCCTCTTTCTCCCACCTCCCACGTTCTATTGTGTTCACACAGTAACACTTCCTAGCTCTCACGCATTGTCCTTCAGTAAAGATAATGTGGATCCACAGAGATCCGATGGAGACAGTTTCAGCTCTAACAATGTCTATTTCAGTTCTAACAGGTCTATTGCTCTGCGGAGTTCCAGAACTTAAAGAGAAACAATGTTCTATTTTACAACAGTACCAATCCCTGGAATATGTGAATTCTGGAAGTGTCTCAGTCAAGTGAATCTGTTGTAAAGGAGGAGAAAATTAATAAGTTGACTTCAGAGCTTTAGAAATTCTAGAGGAGTTTGTATGGTAACTGGTTTACAGAGATTAAAATATTGTCCATATCCATGCTTACCTTTTCAAGTGTTTTGTCAATGTTTTCCTCTAGCCTTTTCAAAGTTTTAGCTTACATTAAGATCTCTTATTGATTTTGCATCTATTTTTATTCAAGGTGAGGAAAATATGACCTAGTTTCAATCATCTACCTGCAGAAATGCAGTTTTTCAGCATCATTTGTTAAAGATGCTGGTTTTTTTTTTCTACAATGTATGTTTTGTTGCCTCTTCATTGAAAATTGGGTGTTTGTAATCATGTGGACTTATTTCTAGACATTCTGTTTTGTTCCACTGGTCTATATGATCGTTTTGTGCCAATAACAAAAAGTTTTTGTAACAATGGGTCTGTAGCATAATTTGCAAGGATGGTATTATGATGGCTCCAACATTGTTTCTCCTGCTTCTTGGGTTACTCTGGCTCTTTTGTCCTCATTTGTGGATCCAGATGAATCCAATTTTTTTTCTACTTGTGTGATAAATGCAATTGAAATTTTGGTAGAAACTGTTACAAATCTGTAAATTATTTTCAAACTATAGCTATTTTTTACAAAATTATTTATGTTCATTCATAAATGGGAGATTTTTCCATCTCCCAGGGTTATCTTTATTTATCAACTTAATTTTTTAATAGTACATGCCTTTTAATCTCTTTGGTAAGGTTTATTCCTAGGTATTTTGTTAATTTTGTACTGTTGTGGATGATTTTTTTTTTTTTTTGGTTTTTTGAGACAGGGTTTCTCTGTGTAGCTTTGTGCCTTTCCTGGAACTCACTCTGTAGACCAGGCTGGCCATGAACTCACAGAGATCTGCCTGCCTCTGCCTCCCGAGTGCTGGGATTAAAGGCGTGCACCACCACCACCCGGCCTGTGGATGATTTTTTTAAACAAATTTTTTTCTTAACAGATTTGATATTGTTATGTGAGATGGCTATTGATTTTTGAATGTTTATTATGCATCCTGCTACTATGACGAAAGTGTTTATTGGGTCTAAGACTTTTCTGATGGATTTTTTTGTACTTTTATGCAAATGAACATGTCCTATAAATAAGAATAATTTAACTCCTCGTTTTCCTATTTGTATCTCTTTTTATCCCTTCCTCTTACATTATTGCTCTAGCTAACACTTCAGGTACTATGTTGGGTAGGATTAGAATAACAAGCAAGGGCTTTTTAAAGAACAATATAATAGTTCAAGAAAAAAAATCTCAAAATTGAAAAACTGGACTTTATGAATTAAAATTTGGGTTACTTCTTTTGGAGTTATTGGCCAGTGAGATCGCAAAGACTCCCAAACATTAGAGGCTACTAAGATGCTTATGGCTACCTTTCAGAACTTGATGGTAAGACCTTGTTGATGAAGACACCATGCAATTGAGTCACAAAATATGGAGAAATTAATCCTTTACTGATCAGAATGCTTCATTCAAATTGGCAAGCTTTCAATATTGATGAAAGTTGTTATGCACCTTATTGTAGGTAAAATGTAATCATTAATCTTACCCACTTATGAAAACTTTGAGCTACAATAATGACTTGTGTTGCAAGACACATCTACTGGTGCAATAGTGTCATGAACATCACAGGAAGTAACTAACTGCTTTCTGATTATATTTTCATTCTACTCCACAAACGAAACCTATACTTGGTACCATTATTGGGCCAAGAATCTATGGCTAGACAGGTTATTGACATAATATTATTTGCAAAATGGACACAGTATTAAAACCAAGTCTAATGACTTATTGTTATAATATATTAATATATTAATGCATTTCTCAACCTTCATCAGAGAAGCTTTTGTTTTTAGTAGATGATGATTAACACAGAGACCCACAACTGGCCAAAGTACATAGAATAAGAGATTACAGAATGCTTAGCTCTAATTGGGATGAATATACCACACTCTCTCCTCCAATGGCCCAAATATAATTGTACAAGAGGGTAGGGGTAGAGTATAGAGCCAGAGGTGGTGAAAGACAAAGAAACAGTGTTTTCTGGACACAGCAGACATATGCCCAGAGCAGTTGTATGAGTCTAAGCCAGACCAAATCTCAGCATGGAGAGGGGAACTGGCCATCAAACTCCCCCCTTAAATGAGGGGCTATTAGCAATTATCAGTTAGCTTCTGGTAGAAAGAAGGTACGTTTTCTCTAATAGTGTAATCCCTGATAAGTTAACCACGCATTCAAGAATATTTGTGGCTGCACAAATTAGTCTTGATGGTAATACAAAACAGGTGCAAAGTTGAGTGGGTATAAAAGGAAGAATGGATGTGCGATGAGTTGGGAGAGGGAGAGAGAATATGATCAAAACATGTTTTATAAAATACTCAAAGAACAATAACATATATATCATCTTTTAATTAAAAATTTTAATAAAAATTGACGACATTTTAAATGAAACAGTGATTCAAATTTATTCCTGCATACCACAACTGACTTTGAATACATGAAAATTATTAGTGAATAATATTTATTATAAAATCTTATTCTAGAAATAATTCCATCTAACACACAAAGAATAATTATAGTGTTGTTATACCATTTCTTTAAAAAATTCTATACTTGTATGTATTATTATACATTTATATAATATTTTTCTATGTATAAACATACAGCTGTGTCAACTAATGCTAAATGAAAGTGACAAATTAATTTTTATATATGTATATTTTATATGCACAAGTGTGTTCTTAAGAGTTAAAAATTTATCCTTTGATGTTATCATCAAACTTTACACAATATCATTACAGCTTATGTTTCAATGATATTATACCACATCAGAAAGTAAAAGTGAAAGTTGTAATTATAAGAGAAATTATATAGTAAAATGAAAATTATGATTATTGTATAGCTAGTTATACATATAAGAAAAAAAGGCTAGTGTTTGACTACATATTTCACTCAGAAAATGAAAATATGTTTTGTCCTCACTC
This sequence comes from Peromyscus aztecus, assembly GCA_902168405.1. Taxonomy (NCBI): domain Eukaryota; kingdom Metazoa; phylum Chordata; class Mammalia; order Rodentia; family Cricetidae; genus Peromyscus; species Peromyscus aztecus. The sequence continues at coordinate 13,716 of CABHPQ010153192.1, read as the reverse complement.
ACACAAACATTTGTTTCACAAGGGGTTAACGCTTTGCTTGCATTCTGCTTTTTACTGGTCTTTTAGGTTGTTTTAAATAAAATAGCCAGAATTCTCCACTCCAAAAATATCTAGAATTTTTAATGTGGTTTATGTTAACCTTTGTACATTTGTTTTAAATAGTATATATACAAATTCATTGAGGTGCTGATTAATATAAATCCAAGTGTTTTTGATATTGCCTTTCCTAATTCTAGCCCTAGCTTCATTGAAATGAAACTACAATATTGTCTTTTAAATGTCAACAGTGACTGGTGTTTCTCGGGAAGCCTCTGGATAATAATAAAATCAGTTCACTTGAGGATTGAAATGGTTATTTTCATTTCAGATTTTATTCAATGCAAGATAATTTGAAACTCTTTGTCTACCAAAAAATGTGCATTTTATAAAACCATCTGACAAACCAAAATAGATGAGCCTTCCAGATTAATTATACATAAGTAGCTTGCATGTGTGTGATTGGTGATTATGTTCTTTCCAGACTGAAAATAGGCCTACTTATACTCACACATGAAGACTGATATTGGGTACAACATTAGATTTTATATATATATATATGCAAAATAACAGTTGACAATAATCACACAACTTACATTATGAGTGTAGGAAGAGCACCACCTCTGAGGGTCAAGGAATGGCACAAAATCAGGGACTCCTGTCAGTAGCTATTGGGAGTTTCTCTTGTTTTTCCTTAATATCTCTCTTCCCCCAGCTTCTCACCTTTCCATAATAATATGTTTGTTGTTGTTCTTGTTGGTAATGAAAAGAAAGAAAAGATGATCTATTTAATGTGGTCACATTGGAAAGAAGGACAAAGAGATCCAGTGGCACACTGGGGAAAGGGACCAAGAGATCAAGTCCATCTTTGATATCTTAATGTTATGCAGACAGAAGCAGCCCTCGTCAGGATGCTTTCCTGCTCAGCCAGCAGTTCATCACTGTCTCTCCTACAAGGTGGTCTAACAAGTTGCAAATCTCTTAGTTGAGAAGATCCCCCTCTGGCTAGTTCAGGCTTTGAGCTTTCTCTTCTCCCAGTGTGAGATTCCTAAGAGAATTCTGTTTTCTTAGGTCCATTGTTTCCATAGTCTGATAGCCAAAGTGAAAGACACAAGTGTCTCTTCAAAATATTCTTATCCTTCTAGAAAAGTTACATTTCCCCACTTTGTTTCAGTCCCTCAGTCTTGAGCTGGAAAATGTCTATGTCTGAAAGAAATATTGAAATAGAATACAAGTAGAGACCAAGGTTAGAACACATCCAGTTAGACACTAATGCTATAGAATTATTTTCTATAACCACTTGGATTTAATTACTTTTGGAAGGGTTGGCACAAACAATTCAATGTTGGTTGGAGACAAGGTCTCCTCACAAAGCCTAAGATAGTAGCAACTGTATGATCCTCTTGCTTCAACATCACAGGTAAATTCTAGGATTTGAGACGAGTATGACTCAGCATGACTCCATCACAATGCTGACAACTTCCCATCTTGTTTCTGAACAATATTCTCCAAAGACATCGCTGATTATTCATTTGGCACTTTGTTGTTTATTGTGCCTCTCCATAAAAGGATAAAATTTGTCCTGTGGTTCTAATTGTAAAACACATAGGTAGAGAGAGACAAGTATCAAGGAATCAGTGCAATAAACACTTTGTAGTCAATGTTATGCAACTAAGAAGTATAGAAGGAATGATTCTTAGGCAAGTCATACCTGGAGTCCATTTCATTGGTTCTGTGAGTATTATTTCAAAACTATTGTTCAGCTTCCTTTGTCAGAGGTATGTTTCTGCAGAATATTAACAGACACGTTACAAAAAGAAAGCCAATAAGAAAAACTAAGGATTTTGGAAGTGTTCTTTCTCTTTCTTTCTTTTTTTTCAAATAATTTAAGAAGTATTAGTTGCATATCTTCTGTGAAAGTCTAGTAGACTTGTGGTATTAAGAATATGGGACTGTGCTGCTTTCAGCTAGAAGACATGTTATCACTTAAAACTAATTTAAAAATTAAGTATTGCTTTACAGAGTTAGCAAAGTTCAATACCATTTAATTATCAGGAGGCACTGCTTGGGGTTTCTGGTGTTAGAGACTGTCTATTTGTCTTTGTTGATGAGAATAGTCATAATTCAACTAGAAATTATATATATATATAATATATATATATAATAAACATATGACCTGAAGAAGGTTAGCAATGTTAATAATTCTAATTTAAAAGATGCGATCTCTGTAGTTTTTCTTAGGCTTTGTATAAGGATTATATAATGCATATTACAAAAGAGCCAGCAACAATTAACCTCAATAAATAGAAGAATTACACAAATTTTCATATGTTTAATAAAGTTCAATGATTGAAGTAAAATTCAGAATCATTTTTAAGATTTAAAAATATTTCAAATTTTTAAAAAATGTTTTGGGGGACTTCACAGATAATTACTATATTTATATCATTTTCTCTTCCCTCTCTTTCCTCTAACTCCCTTGTCTCCAGTCACACCCTTGTCAAACTCGTGGTCTCTTTTTCTTATATACATATATTTTTATATTTTATATATTTTTATATTTTATATACATATATTTATATGTACATATAAATATATATTATATAAATAATATTGCACATATATAAATAAATATGGCCTACTGAATACATTTTGTGTTGCTTGCATGTTAATGCTTTTAGTGCTGACTACTTGGTATTGAACAACTAGTTAGAGAGCCTATCCTTGGAGCAGACTGATTCTCCCTCTCTTAACGGAATGTTTAATAGGACTACAGCATTTGCAAAACTCAAAAGATTTTAGTATCTCCTACTAATTGATGGAATATTATTAACTATACAAATAAGTTATTTACAAGTCTGGCACATACAAATAATAAGATATTTATTTTCTTAGAGCAAGCCGATATATACCAAGGTTTTAGATATCAAAGTTGTCTAAATGCCAGATTCTTTACTTGGGCACTTTCGGTCTGGAAGATACTAAGACATTAGCATTGTGTCACACATGTAGTGAAGTCTTCCCACAGAGAGTTGGCTGCATCTCTGAAGTCTCATCATTATCTAATCTAAGTAGATACCTGCTGGGTTCAGGAGTCAATAGCTAAAGGAACCAAAGAAGAATGTTTGCAAGGTCTAATACAACACAGAAAGATTCCATCACTCATTGCAATTGTTCCTTTCAAAAAGCAAAGGGTAAAACCCTGTGAGTGAAAAGTGTCCCCTATTAGTCCTTTATACCTTTCCAGAAGTTGTCCCTCCTCTCATCAAGGATGCTGCCATCCCGCTGCCTTGCACTTCTCCATTCTTAGTAGGTTAGTTCAAGACATTCATTCTGGCCCAGGTCCAAGGGGAAGCAGGGTTATATTCTGGCCTTCTGGGCCCATTGATCAGGATGATGCTAGCTGTAGCCACTGTTATTTCCTCTTCCTTAGTCATTCCTGGCTGTTTAGAAGGACTTGTGGTAAACAACAACATGTACCAGTTACTTTACATGTATCAACCTCATATTCATCTTAATTTGTGCTCTTTCTTATGATACATAAAGTTTAGATACTAAGATATGTGTCATGGATATATATATACATATACATATATATATATATATATTATGACTTTAAGTAGTTTCTTAAAAGACAGTTATTTGAAAGATATTAACACAAACAGATACATAAATAAACCTTGACTTTGTTAAGGTAATTTTTTCAGTAGTTCAAAATCTGAACATAAACAGCATAAAATATCAAACATTTTCTCATAACAAAACATGAAATCTTGTCATTTAAGTATAAAAATATTATTAAAAGGAAAACAATATTCTTACTCAAGTTTAAAATGTCACAAAATGGGTGCAGCTATTTATTAATGCAGACTGCCTTACATCTTCACCAGGTTACTGACAGGCAAATATTATAAAAGGCACAGAAATTATTTTGTAAATAGCCATCCATATCTATCCACTTCATGATTTTAAGAGTCAAGAAATGTACAAACCTTCAGCATCCTTCTGCTTCTGAACTTCTGATGACTGATGATATAGTTAACAGATGACAAGGGTCAGACTTTCTCAAGAATCAAAACAAAGTCTAAATGTTCATTTTTCTGCTAAATAGAGAAAACAGGCAATTGATGCCAGATGAAGTGGGAAGATAGGAAAATGTACATGGGATGAAATTATTCCCGTGGCATCTGAGACCTTCTAATCTTTCTTCCCTCTCTGGGGTCACCTTCCTGCAGGTGGCTGATACCAGAAGTGTACTTTTTAATCCCCTTATGTTCATCATGATTGTTTCAGGATTAGGATCACAGCCTGTATCCCTAAAAGTCAGGTTCAGGCATGCATCATCTATAAGACAATTATAACAACAAATTTAATAGTGAAAAGCAGAAAGCACTTATTTACTCAATATAACCACATCGGGAAGAGGGCCATAGATACCATGACCCCTAAGTCCAACTTCCTCTGTAATGATGTTCACTAAGTCCTTCTTTACTTTGTATATTCCCAATAGAGTCCTCACATTAATTTTTATGTGCACAAGACAATGAACTTGGAACCACTTGGAACAATGATCCAGTGTCAAGTTAATCTTTGATGACTGTGAGTATCTGGCATCTTAGGTCCTTGTGAGCTATGAAAGATTCTGTTACTCTCAGAAGTAGAAGCAGCAGACACTGGGCGAGATATATTTCAAGGAACCGGTTTGTGTCATAGCAGGATCAAATGGGAAAGACCAACATTTTTTTGGCCAGATTATCAGAAAGGACAGACTGGACCGCTTTAGGTCATGCCAAAGTTTCTGTCCACCGATGTATCTTCTTTATGAGAGGTTGTCTAAGGCCTGTCGGTAGCTTGAGTTGGGCCCACTCCCATCATCTCAAATATCTCTATTACTTGAATTCAGCTAATTGCGACAGCAATGACATCTAGAAAATGCCCTTAAGGCAGCATTTACATTTAAATTTGCAGCCCAGTCAAGCTGAGATATCAATAGACACTAGTGATAGTAGTAGATGCATTGTGCTTAAAAGATTGAGCAGATACCATGGTTATCATTGAAATAAACACAGTAGATACAGTATGCAATACTGCAATACATTTGTTTAGAACATAATCTCTCATCTATTTGTCTTCCCTGGTGGCCTTTGTTCACATTTGGTCATCTCTACATGTTTGAATGATCAAAGACTGGTGTGTAGTATACATAGCAGTTCTTGGGGAGAAGTTCTACCTGATACAGTCTCAAAAGATAATAGTCTTTCCTTAAAATGTTATTTTGCACTTTCAGAATATCTCCTTTTAAGTCCAAAGAGCTCTATCATCTTTTATACATTAAAGTGATCAGCGTGAATCCTAAGATTTGGGTGAATAAAAAGTGTATCATGAATGATCAATAATATAAAGACACATTTTTTTTAAATTAAAGGGCTGCTCTCTATCTTCATGCCTGAAATAGTACAGGGATAGTCTATTTCTACACAGGATGATACTACAACAGTCTTTTTTATTGGAAGGGACTATTTCCACAGCAAATTGATTTGTGTTAAAGACAAAAATGTGAAGTCCCTTTAACATATTTTATATCAATTCATTTTGCTCTATAATCTTGTTTGGTCTCTGTCATGTTCCAAATAGTTCAACAGAAAGATTTTAAACCGCTTTCCCCATTCACAGTGATTCATTTTTCCAGGAAATGTCTTATCTGTCTCTTTTCATTATAAAAGAAATTACCAGCTATTCAACCAGCAATTTTCAGTGTCCTTGGAAACAAACTAGAGTGACTTCTTTTCAATAAAGAACCAAGGAAAGCCACATGTGCTCTGAAAACAAATTTATCTAAATTATTTTTTAAAAGGAAAAAAATGCCATTCTCCTACTTTAATCATACTATATAGAAACCTGTCAAAAATATAATAGAAACAAGCCATATTTAAATGAATAAGTAATTTAAAATTGGGGGAAGATCCTGCACAGCAAATAAGATAGAGGACATGCTTAATTTTATCCAGTAATTATTAAACAGGAAACATTTTCCTCCTACTCCCAACATTGTTGGCTATTCCTGTAATTTTTTTCTTTATTGTCATTGTCAAAAATTAAATGCAAAATCTTCCCTGTGTAAAATTGGTTCCTAAGAACCACTGGTTCAAATGGACATTCTATACTTGACCTCAAAGTACTTGTGGGAGGAAATTGTGTGCTTTCAGCCGGATTGTTTGTCTTCTGTGTTTGAAAGCACTGGGTGGAGCTTCCTGTCTCTGAAAGAGACTGATGAGATGCTAGCCAGAGTCTAGAAGAGGGCACTACATTTGTCTTTGTCTCTAAACTGAGGATTCCTAGGATGGGTGAGGTTCACCAAGAGGTCTCTACAATTCCTTACAGTCTACAAATCCTTTCCTTGTTTTTTTTTTTTGTAGTATTTAAATATTTAAGCATGATTTTCATACTACTGCTCATGATTTTATAGTGGTTGAAAATTTTGAATTGAATTCAATGTCCTAAAGCACTTACCTACATTTCTGACTCTTTATATGAATGAATTTGTGTCTCAAATTATATATATATATGCACATATGTAAGCAACATTAATAATTAAAGAAGAACTCATTAATTTGAGAGGGAATGGGGAGAACATGACATGGGAGGAGATGGAGGGAAAGAAAAGGGTAGAGAGAAATGATGCAAATACAGTACTCATGAATGAGACATCAGTTTAAGGAAACATAGGTAATGTAAAGAGTGATGTAAGTTCTGAGAAAGAACCAAAACTTCTCCAAATAATTTAAATAAAAAAGAGAATTTGCATGTTCCATGTATTTTTAGAGGTCTGAAGAAAATTCATTTTTTTTAGAAAAATACAGATGCAGAAAATAAGCTAGCATATTAATATGAAAAATTCAATAATGGAAGAATTAAGACTAGGCATTGGTCTTCTGATATTCATAGTAGTTCTACAGCCATTAAACCACATGCATCTTACAGTCCTGATTTTGGATTTATCACAGGGAGTTGAGAACAATATACCCCAAAGACTCTAACAACCTAATAATGTGAGAGCAGAGGTGTGTAAGGAAACTGATAATAGAAGAAAGATGTAAAATCAGAACAAAATGCTAAAGAACAACAACAAAAACACCACGGAGAAAATGAAGACTGTTGGTGATGGTTCTTTAGTAGACTGTGCATCAGCGAGCAAGGACTCTGAGCTTGGGAATAGTTCTTAAGGTATCTAACAGTAAGGGGAATAGGGAGAAAGTAAAATATGGAGTATTATATCCAAGACTCCTGATGCCATCACGAAGAAATAATGCCTATACAGTGAGAACAGTATAGGGATAAGAACAAGAGAAAAGAAACAAAGAAGAGAAGAAGGAAGAAAGGGAAGGAAGGAAGTAAATATGTGAAGAAATAATGACTGAAAAATTACCCAGAACACTGTCAAATCCCAAACTACAGATTCAGAAAGCTCAGAAAACAGGAAACAGAACAAATTCTAATAATTATACTATTAATGATAATAATATAAAATCTTTCATCTGCACCGATATTCAAATCATAGTAAACCAGAGACAAAGGCATAAATCTTGAAAAAAGTAGATAAAAATATGTATATGGGAGAAAAAAAGCTAAGAATTGCGCTCATGTCTCCCCAGGAACCAGGTGACAGGAGAGTGTGGAATAAGATTTAAAACACAGACGGAAAAACAAAACACCAACCTAGGCTTTGGTGTCCTTGCAAAACTAGAGTGTCCAGTGAGAATGTGAAGAAGAAATAATGATTTCTCAGATAAAAAAATTTATGAGAGATTTATTTTCTGTAGAATTACCTTAAAAGGAACATAAAAAGATCTTTAGGAAAGAGGAGAGTTATACACACCAGAAACTAAAATTTAGATTTTAAAAGGAATACAAAAGAAAAGAGGAATCTGGAGAGATGGCACATTAGCTAAGAGCAGTTACTGCTCTTGCAGCGGACTCAGTTCCTGTAAACAGCCTACATGGCAGCTCACAACCGCCTGTACCGCCTGTACTGCCTGTTCCCGGGGATCCAACCCCACTCCGGGCAGCATCATGCTCTTGTCTGGTCTTCTAGGGCTTCAGGCAGGCATGCCGGGCACATACATACATACAACGAAAAACACCCAGACTCAGAAAATAAAAACAAATAGATGTTTGAGAAAATAAAAGAGGAAAGGTGAAATAGATGATGTTTCACTGAATAACAAAGGTGTAGTTGATGGCTGATCCTAATTTACATATAAATGAAATAAGTGACAGAAGTGACATGAGATGAGAAGGAACAATTCTGGGTACATGGGTATTAAAAAATAGCTTATTCCCATGGAGTGCATGGGTGTTACCTGAAACTATCAATGGATTAGTTTAGCCATTCTTGCTGACTCTCTGTCCTCTACCGAGCGTTTCTTCCCAATGCTAAAACCCACAGATGTACTGTGTGATCTCCTTAATGAACTCTGTCCTGGTCTAACTTCCCAGCTCACTTACCATGGAGAAGTGCATACTGCTATTATTTCCATTGTATCTTGCAGATATCTTTATTACCATGCTTATCCATATTTCATTTATCTTTTAGGAGTTAAGGTATACGGATTACCCTAATGCTATATGGAGGTAAATTATATGAAGGTAAACACATTGTTTATTTTTATCTATTTTTATATGTTTTATCATATTCTTTCTCATCCCCCAACTCCTTTCAGATTATTTTCACCTGTCTAATTATGCAATTTCCTGTTCAGTGTATCAAAATAAATAAATAAATAAATAATCAAGACAAACAAACTTCCAATAAGACAAACAACAACAGGGAGTCTGTTTTGTTTGTTGGCCAACCATTCTGGTCATGGGCCCTGCCCTAGAGTGTGGTTGATAAACCCAGTGACACTCCAGTGGAGAAAAAATGGATATCAATTGCAAATTGCTTTTCGGTTAGGAGTGGGACGTGGTTATCTCTCAGGCACTCTAAGTTCACAATGGTGACTTTGGGTCACCAGAGGGCACCACCTACCCAGAAGTTGGTTTTCTAGTGAAGTCACCTGAAGCTCCTTGACTTCTAAATCATAACTGAAGACAATGATTGTCATCTCCCCCATGAGTAGTGCAGATGATCCTGGTTGAACCCAGTGAATCTAAAGAGAAAGGGAAAAGGAAAGAGAGAAAGAGAGAGTCAGAGAGACAGAGAGAAATTCGGTCAAGAAGAGCAATACTAACCAGAGTCAGTAGGGTGTGTGTGTATCTATCTGTGTGTGTGTCTGTGTGTAAGAAAATCAAATATAGAAAATAGAGGTCATGAATTCAAAAGGGTGTGGTTGGTAGAGACACTGGAGAAGTTGGAGGGCAAAGGTAGTTGGAAATGTTGCAAATACAATGTAACTATGTATGAAACTTTAAAAACTTGTTAAAAAAAGCTCATGAGTGTGGGAAGGGGATTTGTAGGGAGATAATAAAGTGAGAAGGAGATAGGGGTTTTAATAATCAGAGTACACAAAAATGGATCAAATTGCCAAAGAACAAACTCAATGAAAAATTTTAAAATATATACTATGCATATACATACATATATACAGTCATCTAGAAACTGGGAGATGTCTATGGGTAAGACAAATAAGGTCTCCCCCAATGAGCTTCTAGGATTTCACTCCAAGCTGATTATTTGAAATAATCAAATCTAGTTAGGCTTTTAGAGTCTAATTTATCTGGGTCATTACCCGGGAAACAAGTTTCATTCTGGTTTCCTGTAGCCACTCGGCCAAAAGGTGTTCATCAAAATCCTACTATGCATCATATTGGGTTTGTCTTTCAAGCAATATACAGCATGGGAGAAAAGACACACACACACACTTTTAGATATCCATTTGTAACCAATTATGATTAACTAAATTACACAGAGAAGTCACAGTGCGCAAAAGTATGAGCTAATTGTTTTTTTAGAGTTTAGGAATATCTACCTTGAGGTGGTAACATAGTCATAACATCACCACAGCCAATCAAAAGTAAGTAAATATAATTTGGTAAAAGATTTCTAAGAAAACACCCCAGATGGAAGGCAGTAAAAAGAGCCCCATGAAATACAACGTGATAGAGAACAGAATGAGGGAAGGAGTGTTTAGACATAGAGTTTAGTCCAAAAGAGTTGCTGTGTGGGAATATGTGCTAATCATTTGTAGTCTTCTGAGATATACCTGCTAATTGGGCACCCAATCCAATGTAATTCCAGCCTTATGGCAGCCTCAGCACCAATCAAGAGCCATGTTGATTTGGAACATGACCTAGAGAGTCACCACAAAAACATGATAATGTTTATTGAGTTTAATCATGTCAAGACGTGCTTGTGACTTTGTGGTGGTTTGAATAAGAATGATCTTCATACACTGATGAGTTTACATAATCTCCAGTCCATGGACCTATTTGGTAAGAGTTAGAAGGTGTGGCCTCATTGGAGGAGGAGTGTCATTGGGGGATGGGCTTTGAGATTTCAAAAGACTTCCCAATGTGCTCTCTGCTTCCTGTTTGATAATTGAGACATAAGTTCTCTGCTGCTGGTTTTCAGCTGGCTGCTAGCTACCTTTGCTCCTCCATCATAGACTCTAACCCTTTGGAACTGTAAACCAATTGTGTGTGTGTGTGTGTGTGTGTGTGTGTGTGTGTGTGTGTGTGTGT
>CABHPQ010153191.1:27857-46493 GCA_902168405.1 Peromyscus aztecus | reverse complement strand
ATATATATTAATTTTAAATGCTGAATGTCATTTATTGAAGGGGGGAGGAGGTCTTAAATACAGGCTTACAGCACAATGGGAGGATCCTGGAGGGCAGAAGTTTGCTACTGATGTTTTACAATCTTGCATCTAAGCTGTTAACGCCCATTATGCAGGATATACAGACAAGGAACTTCCCTTAAGCATTCAGGAGGGTAGAAACTGGCAGGGAATTAGCATAGGGAGGATATCAAGGTCAAGGTCCACAAGCAAGGCAACAGTTACCCAAAACGGGGTCCAGGGACCTACAGGTTCCCCCTTTTATTAAAAAATGAGCTTCTGACTTGGGTTGCGAGGGACGTCAGCAGGTCATCTTATCCGTCATAGAGATGCCTGCCCAGGCCACACAGGTGCTCTGTCTTAGGTTGGTGAGTGCCCCCCAGGCATTACCCGTCTCTGAATACTCATTATCATACAGGCTCAATCGTGTGTGAGCTGCATAGTAAATTGCTGCCAAAGATCTCAAAGTGGCACTGGGCTTTCAATCTGTGTGTTCGATATAGAAAAGACCAACAGAGGTCTTATCTCATCCATAGCCAGTAGGCTAAAGGCAACTGAGCCATTCCTTTCCTTAACGGAGCCATACTGTATGTTGGAGTCCTTGTAAGATAGTATCCCAAAAGTAAGTGGAACTTGAGTTTATAAATATATAATTTTCAAAGCCAATCGAGATGTATATAGCTACTGAATTAAATTAATCATGCCCAATAGAATGAAAGATTAACTAACTTTGGTAGCTACTTTTGTTGCCAGGGTCTCCACTGTGCTAGCTGTAGTAAGCAATTATGAAATGGTAATCCCATAAACAGTAGCAGTGGTGGTCGCCATTGCTATAACAGCAACAGCGGCAGCAGCAATGTCAAATTCTCTTCTGGATTGTGTAGACATCCACTAGCATGGATACAAGTCCAGTAACATGAACCACCAAGGCCCATTTTTCTTGATCCCAGCACAATTTTAGCTGGCAACTCTTCTGGAGAATCCAATCTCATGGCTACAGTTCCTAGGCTTACGTTAATGCTTGCCAAAGCTGGCGATATTGGGCTCTCAATCTCCATTGGCATCAGAAGGGTAGATTTTTTTCATGAAAACCCATTAGGTCTCTATCATGTTGGGCTTCAGCAGTAGCCACAGGGCACATTCAGTGCTCAGGAATCCAAAGAGGAACCTCATTGTCCTGAGGAAAGACATAAACAGAACCCCGGGGCCACACCAACACTAGATCGGGTCTCCTCCACATGCTAGTAGAAAGATCCTTCCATCGCTCCAGAGGGTGATTTGCAACAGGAGTCCTCCAGTGCTTATCTGCATCGGATACTCCAGCAGAATCCACCAATAAACTCCAGCAGAATCCACCGATAAAAAATTTAAAATATATAAAACAAGGGAAAGAATAGAATGTGGAGAGGAATGATGAGTCCCTAGTTCTCCCTTTTTTTACTTTAGTAAAATGTTTGTTTGTTTAATATTTCAAATTTTTCTTTTATTTTTATTTGTTTTTTATTGTTTAAAATTAATTTATTTATTTATTTTTCTATTAGCAGCTTGATAGAGTATGTATTCTTATCTTAATAATAAGATGTTTCATTGAGGCTTGCTCAGTAATTGAGTAAAACCGAAATTTATTATAAGCCACAGTTGTCCAAGGGACCTCCATGCTATATATGTAGCCTCCATGGTTCTGTGGGTTGTAGTCTTATTGTTCTTTATTTTATATCTAGAATCCACTTATGAGTGAATACATACCATGATTGTCTTTCTGGGTTTGGGTTACCTCACTCAGGATGATTTTTTATAGTTCCATCCATTTGCCTGCAAATTTCATGCTTTCATTGTTTTTCTCTGCTGAGTAGTACTCCATTGAATATATGTACCGCATTTTCTTCATCCATTCTTCAGTAGATGGGTATCTAGGTTGTTTCCAGGTTCTGGCTATTATAAATAGTGCTGCTATGAACATAGTTGAGCATGTATCTTTATGGTATGAATCAGCATTCCTTGGGTATATGCCCAAGAGTGGTATGGCTGGGTCTTGAGGTAGTTCAATTCCTAGTTTTCTGAGAAACCATCATACTGATTTCCACAGTGGTTGTACAAGCTTGCATTCCCACCAACAGTGGAGGAGTGTTCCCCTTGCTCCACATCCTCTCCAACATTGACTGTCATTGGTGTTTTTGATCATAGCCAGAATGTGATATCTTACTAGTGATATTTCACGAGTCAGAAGGGAAAGCCAGGAGTGTTAAAAATAAATCACACGAGAAAAAAAGTAGGCACCCAACAAACACTGGGCCACCGAGCAGGTCCCCCGAGAAGTTGCCAGCACTGGTTTTTGTTAGAAATGCTTTACCTTTGCTGAAGCATCAGTGCTTCGGGTAGTGCTGGGATTCACTCACTTCTGTCATTTTAAACGTGTTTCCACTCACTCTACCCAGAAGTGCTGACCAGGGCAAGCACGCACGGCACACCAATGTTGTGCTGAGCTGAGGAAATGTAGAGTGCCCAAGGAAACCTGGAACCTCACAGACATTTGAACCACATGTTTACTGAGAAGCTTATTATGAGATAGGATTGTTTGGAACTTATCAAATTTTCATCCTTTGCCAAGTCTGAGAAGAACAAAGTGCAGTCGGAAAGTCACTCCCCCAACCATAAACTGTCCTTTAGAATGAGATATTGCGAGGAACATAATGGCTTATGCCTGTAGTCCCAGGTCTTGGGAAAATGAGGTGATCTCAAGGGAATGAGGCCAGCCTGCACTAACTACATAGTGAGTTTCAGAACAGCCTGGGCTAAAGTATCAGACCTTGTCTCCAGAACAAAGTACCCACTACCACAATAACAAAGGCTCCATCTCCAGATGAAGAGGCAAGTAATGTCTGCTCACAGTCTCTCTCTCTCTCTCTCTCTCTCTCTCTCTCTCTCTCTCTCTCTCTCTCTCTCTCTTTCTCTGTGTGTGTGTGTGTGTGTGTAACAAAAGAAAAGGTCAATAATTTAAGAGGTAGTGGAGGGATCTGGGGTGGGAAAGGAGGGATGTACATACTATGATTATAGTATTCACATAGGAAATTCTTTAAATAATTTAAAAAGGGCGTTGGTGGCTCACACCTTTAATCCCAGCACTCGGGAGGCAGAGCCAGGAGGATCTCTGTGAGTTCGAGGCCAGCCTGGTCTCCAAAGCGAGTTCCAGAAAAGGCGCAAAGCTACACAGAGAAACCCTGTCTTGGAAAATAATAATAATAATAATAATAATTTAAAAAGTAAAAAAGAAATTAGATGTTACAGTGCTTAAATATCAAACTATTCTAGAATGGCTATGAAGTTGAAAATCCCAACTGAGACAGAGGCCACTAGGCTAGTTTAAAATTATGTTTAGCTTCTTTCTTCTAGTAGTTATGATTTAAGAATGAATTCATTCTTTTATATACACGATGCATGTTTTCAATCACTATTAAGGAATAGGTCTCTTTGCAAAGCATTGTTTGATATTTTTCACAGAAGCTGGTTTCTTAATGTATGGCTCCATGTTTGTAGACTAAATGTTTGAATAGTTTGAAGAATATAAAAGGATATAAGCAGTAGGGGAGGCAATGGATTTATATGTGGGCAAAAATTTTAGAAATACTGTTTTCCAGTTGACTAACGTTAAAGAATCACTTACCTCTAAGTAACTATATGACTATGGATATAAAATGGGTGCATCATTCATTATATTCAAGAAATATAAAGAGAACATTAACAATATTTCAGACACAAAGATGGGTGGCACTGGGGTGACACAGAATACACTGATTATATCTTTAAGGAAATGTACAGCCTATGCTTTCCATCTACCATGTCACAGAGAGAAGAAATATTTATCCGTTACATTGACATTCTCAGAATAAAGATACTCTGAATAATTCCAAATGAGACTTCCAAAATATGTACCAAAATATTTACTCAACTTATTCAGCCCTTGTGAACTTAGTGCTTAATACATTTTAGGATACTATTTCAGCTACCTTCAGTAAGAAGGAAAAGGAAAATCATAATTTTTTTGGTTTTTGTTTTTGTTTTTGTTTTTTTGTTTTTTTTGTTTTTGTTTTTCATAAAACCACAGTATATAGTGCTATCCTACTCCTTCCTCTCCCACAAGAACCTGTACACCTGTACCATGAGCAAGAATGTACTGATGGCTAGCATCATGAAGATACAAGAGAACTCTGTGACCTCGAGGAGCTCACTGCCCAGAATGGAACACAAATGAGTTGTTCATTACCTGATGCTCATCCCACGCTCTCCCTCTCTCTTTGATTCTTACAAATCCCTACAATTTGCCTCATTCATTCCAGGCCATCCATTTGCCCCAGAGCCAATAAGTAAAGTCCTTTCCTTTGCCAGGGATGCATTTGAGTAGAATGGTTGGCCTCATCTTAGCCAGTAAAGAAAATGAGAGGAAGCAGCTAAATGGAGCATTTGAAGGCATGTCTGCATTCTTTAAAGGGGTAGAAAATAAGTCCAACTGATACCATCAGTGCACAATATGAGAAGGATGGTACCTTCAGACTAAGGGAGTGAGGGGTACAGCTTCAATAAGCACTGTTGGGATGAATGAATAGTTGCTATATCGAGAAAGATAAAACAGGAAAAATTACAAGTAAACCAAATACTCATGTACACTTACAAAGTGCACACATGCAAGCATGCTTATGTGCATATACACACATAACTACAGAGAGAGATGGGGGGGGGAGGGGTGTCTCCCATGCATGTACTGAAGTGGAGGCTGAAGAAAGTATTACATGTGCAAACTTCCTCAAAGGACCACAGAGGCTGCTGCTGCCCCATCGGACCTCATATTCTGCCCACCCAGTCATCGTCAGCTGCTGGCTCTTTGCAGAAGAGGAAAACTTGTCCTCTGCCTCCAGATTTCACTCACCAGCTGGGTTTTTAGATCTTGATGTTGTCTGTGCTTTGAAATCAGTCTCTGTGTAGACCTGGCCAGACTCACACTCTGTCTTCAGAAGCTGAGATCCAATATAAGGATATGCAGCCAAGAAGTCATATTGTAACTACTACTGGCAAGAATGAGAAAGGCATCAGTGGAGAAATAATGTTACCACCATGTCTTGAGGACTTAGCTTGTAGACATTATTTTAGATCCAGAAGAAATATTGCCAAGATGGAGGCTCAGAAGACATGGCTTGATACAACACTAACCTCCATTCTAGGGCTAGTATAGGGCATTTTCTGCTAAGAAAAATCTCATTATCATAACAGAAGACATTAAGTAAGCATCCCAGTGAAACCAACTAAATGTGTTTTGTAGAATAAAAGAAAAATCTAGTGAATTATAAAAATAGGGGAAAGTTCATGTGGAGAGTAATTGTATTTGATTTGGAAAAACACATATGGCCTATAAAATATGGGAAAGGAAATAATACTGTGAAAGGTTATATGAGAGACACCAGGTTCAAATAAAAGATCTGAGAATGTGTATAAGACTTATAGAAAAGTAGTATGGCAAAGTCAACCTGGATGCAGTTTCTCAGGAGGTCAGGAAATCATGGTTCTCTAGAGACTCCTGGGAGCAGAGCCACTGCCTGTCATGATCTCCAGCATCCTTCAGCCTCATGTCCTGTGAGTGTATGTTTAATATCCTGTGATGTTTCTAGCCTACTTGAAAGCAAAGAAAGAAGTTCCATAGGCTAGTTTCATGAACTTCCTTAGTTTCTTGTGTTGATTATTCAACTACTTAGTTACATATGAAAATGTAAATTAAACTAGCCTCAAAGAAAGAGTACTTACTGCCTTATACGACTGGTATAAAGCACAATATGGGAGGCAACCCTTTTGGAAGTCATGTACCTTACAAGCTCTCTCTCTCTGTGTCTCTCTGTCTCTCTGTCTCTCTGTCTCTCTGTCTCTGTCTCTCTGTCTCTCTCTCTGTCTCTCTCTCTGTCTCTCTCTCTCTCTCTCTCTCTCTCTCTCTCTCTCTTCCCTTTCATATCATAATCCAGTTGCTTGTCTTACTATGTTTGGGCTTGGGTCTCAAACTTGTTCTTTCACAATCTCTAAAATGCCAAACCTACAGTTGTATTTATCATCTCTTTCCTTCAGTATACAAGAGCTCATGGAAGGATTCTTACTGATTCTATATAGGAAATAGTTCAGTTCTTTGAGATAATCATTCACTAAATCAAATGTTCAAGTCAACTCTATAAACTTTCAATGCATACAGGCCAGATCTATCCCACCTACATGCATTAAGAAATAATAAATTTCCATTGGATGCTAATGGCTGATTCTTCTTGCCATCCTTCCAATAATATTACTAACCCTCCAAGAACAGAACCATTTAAAATAGTTTTGGTCTTCAGTATACTTTAACATTGAACTTCCTAAACACACATCCTATGATTAAACAGATAAGACTCAAAGTTTTATTAGAGACATCATCAAGGAATCATTCTAACTGATTGCTTCCATTAGCTAATTGTGATTACCACACCAGTAGGTGAAAGCTGCCCTGAGCACCATGAGCACAAGAGAGACAAGTATGTGTCAATTTGAAAATACCATCAGGAGAAAGCTTGTCTTTCCATATTGCCTTTGTTTAAACTATAAACTAAAGGCATCTGAGTTACAATGAAAGAGTTCTAGAGATGAGTTAAAATGGGATGGGAAGACAAAGGGTCTTGTCACTCGGACATGTGAAGTATAGGGGTTCAGAAGGTGATCATGGGGGCTGACTAAGCACATAAAATTCTAGGGCTCCACTCTCACTTTCAAGTTTCTGGTATATCTTCTCTTTCTTATTCATGAATTTCATGGTTGGGCATGGTAACACCTAACTTTAATCCTAGCACTAAGAGGTAGAGGCAGTTGGATTTCTGAGCTTGAGGCCCACTGAGTCTTCAGAGACAGTTCTAGAACAGCCAGGGCTACACAGACAAACCCTGCCTCAAAAACTAAAATAATAAACAAACAAATAAATAAATAAAAATCAAAACAAACAAAAAATCCCAAAGAATTGAATATTAGGATTTCAAAAGGAGATTGTATTGTTCAAGGTTATGAAGTAATGTATTAGTCTAAATACCTTTCTTTACAGAAGGATGCTATAATTCCTAAAAGGAAAACCCTGAATTTAGAGTCACCCAAATCTCAATCTGGCACTCCTTTACTTCCCTGGATTCTCGGTCTTAATTTGAATTTTCAAAGAAAATATTAGTTAAAAGATTAGGACTCTGGTTTAAGTTCTTAAACTGAGTATAAACATGCAACTTGTATTTGACAGCACTGTAGAATTTTGAAGAGCCTCCAGAACTCTCAATGATCCTAAAATCAACACCCACATCAAATGGCCACATAAGACAAACCTCTGTATTTATATGCTGAGGAATCATTGAATCTGATAGCAAATGCCTACAGGAAGTTACTTTAATAGGCAAACTCATGGTTCTCAGTGTATTGACTCAGAAGTAAATAATATAGAAAGCTTATTCTCCATAATTATTTTGAATTTCACATATAATACATGTATAATGTCTAGATTTGGTCACATATAATTTCCAATAACCTTTCTTTCTTGTTTTTTGAAATATTGTCTCACAGGATAGCATAAGCTGGTCTAGAATTTTCTATATAACACATCTGACTCTGAATTTCCAGTCATCTTTAAGAAAACATTTAAAGCCTTTACAATAATGAAAAAATAATTCTTAGAATAATATTACATCTTTTTCTAATAATAAATGACATTTTTCAAGACCTAATTCATTGCTATGATAAATAAACACACACTGCCAGTACATGGCAGATATAATGATGGTAAAAGGAACACACATCATATACAGCACGAACTCTAAATCAAGATGACAATAAAAATATAATTTCCTACGCAGCCCTGGTAACACAATCTTACAAACCCAGCACTGAGGAGGCTGCACAGGAGGCTGAGGAGGAAGTTGGCTACTTAAGAGAGCCTGTGGTACACAGCAGGATCTGTCTCTAAAGCAAGCAAGCAGCAAGGAAGCAAGCACACCCTGTTTTCCTGGTGTCACCTGAGAACCCTGATAATAAAATAGATGAATACTGGACAGCTACCCATGAGGTCAAATGCTACACTGGATTTTAAGATATTTCAAAAAACAGAGGATAATGTATGCACTAAGTGTGAACAATTAGAGGGTTGTAGGTCATCTACAAACACAAAAAGAACCTGTCTAGGAAGCTACACACAATTCTAAGTGTCAAATATTTTTCTGTCCTGTTTGGAAATTTTGACAGTTTGACTCAAGCTAGGGTCATCTGGGAAGTGGGATCTTCAATTAAGAAAAATATCTCCATCAAATTGGCCTATAGGGGCGCCTATGAGGTACTTTCTTGATTAATGATTAATGTGGGATGGCCCTAGGTGGGTGGTCCTGGGATGTATAAGACAGCAGCCTGAGCAAACACCAGGGCCAAGCCAGCAAGCAGCATTCCTCTATCAGTTCTGCTTCAGCTCCAGCCTCCAGGTTCCAGCCTGCCCTGACTTCCATCTGTGATGGACTGTGACCTGAGAATGTAACTCTTTATTGCTGAGTAACTTTTGGCCCTGGTGTTTTATAACAAGGGTAGAAACTCTAAGACAGCTCCTTTCTATCTGATGGAGTCAAGTTATACTACTGATGAGAGTTAATGCTAAAATACCATTTCAATAAAATGTAAACCCTTGAGCATTCTTCAACTTATTATACTTCTAAATGTCATTTTAATAGTGGTAGCTTCTGTTTTCTTGTGGGAAGTGGACAGACAGTGTAGACACGCAGTGCAGACATAGCAGTAGACAGACAGTGTAGACATGCAGTGCAGACATAGCAGTAGACAGACAGTGCAGACATGTAGTGCAGACACAGGCAGTAGACAGACAGTGTAGACATGCAGTGCAGACATAGCAGTAGACAGACAGTGCAGACATTAGTACAGACATAGGCAGTAGACAGTGTAGACATGCAGTGCAGACTTAGCAGTAGAGAGACAGTGCAGACATGTAGTACAGACATAGGCAGTAGACAGACAGTGTAGACATGCAGTACAGACATAGCAGTAGACAGACAGTGTAGAAATGCAGTGCAGATGTAGTAGTAGACAGACAATGCAGATATGTAGTGCTGGCATAGGCAGTAGACAGACAGTGCAGACATGCAGTGCTGGCATAGGCAAAGCCACTCATAAAACTACCCACTGCACTATCTGTCTATAAAATTCTGGGCTAAAACATACCAGGCTAATAATACTCTCTATCACTCCTATAGATTGCCACTTAAACAAGACTGGATGAATAGATTATTCCAGACAAGAACAGGATTCTATAACACATAGTATTTCTGAATGTCTCAGACTATCACCTAACCATAAGCAAAATTGATTTTTCCAGACATGTTCCATGTCTGCTCACCCTTTCCTGCTACCAACTGTCATCTCACTCCCCTGATAAAACTCTTGACATGTTTTGCAGTACTCTACTCCTCCTCCATTCCAAACAGCTGCCTTCCTTTCCTGGCAGAAACTCCTTGACATCTGGAAACTCAGGACAGCTACTGCTATGATGGGCAGATTCCATTGTAACCCAGTACACAGCTCTCAGAATTTAAAATGAGCAAAATGGGGAGGAGTATAAAAGTTTCACCTACTAACCAAATACTCTTTCAATTAATGTCTGCTTCAAAGCATGAGAACCCTGCCAAATGATTGCTTTTAAAAATGTGGTTGTTCTGTGCCACCTGCAAAATGATGCCAAACACAAAACGCTGATCCTAAGGAATAACTGATGACATGCTTCCCAAGTTTCTACCAAGGTAGCAATGATAAATCCAAGACCTTAGCTTCAACAGAATTTCTGTTCCATGGTCTAATTTGATGGTCCGTTTACTAGACTTAAAGACAAAAACCATGTGTGAAAGAAGAAAATGGATGAGTAAAAGAAAACTCAATGGAAGGCACTTCATTGGAGCTATTGGTCCGTATCCTATCAATCACCAGCGCCAGGCTGTACCGATTACTAGGTGTGTATCATCTCCTTGGTATTCTGCTATAACAAAAATACAGTCTTACTGTATCTAGTCTTCTCACCTTCAACCTATTTTTCATAAACAGAGAATTATATTTTTTCAGGTGTTTAAAAAGGTCCATGCCACTACCACCCCTCCAATTAATGGCCCCCTTTCTTCCTACAACAAATCTCACACATGGGGCTTGGGAGAAGACTCAGTGGGTGCTGTGCAAGCAAGAGGACCTGAGTTTCTTTTCCTACCACCTAGGATGACCTGGTATGCCTGCAGCCCCAGCTCCATGGGGGTCTGAGACAGGAAGCTAACAGGGGCTTGCTAGCTGCCAGATTAGCTCCAAGTTCAGGGAGAGGCCCTGGAATAAGGCAGAGACTAATAAATCAAAATACCTAATGTCCTCTGTCAAGCACATACAGATTTGCACACCCACAAACACATGCATATACAGCAACAACAACAACAACAACACACACACACACACACACACACACACACACACACACACACACACGTCTACATGCTTGTTTCAAAGTCTTGCATGATTATGATCCTGGCCCCAGCACCTCTCTAGCTTCAAGGGCCTGTCTCCCCCTTACTTACCATACTTAACATATTTCTAGTCATCCTGGGTTCTCCTTCTATTATCCAAATGCATCCAGCAACCGTCCACTACTCCCCCCAACACCCCCCCACACACACACCACATTCTCATTATGTACTGTGCTCTTAGCCTGCCTCCCCTGCTCATGGCTGAGATCTTGATTTGTTATGTTTCGCTTACTCAGGGAATTACTCCTCAATCAACTGGAATATGTTGGGTATCCTTCGACATCTCTCCTGAGATCTTACCATTTTTTCTTTGTGGCAGATTTTACAACTATATTTAATTAACATACTAAGTTAGACATTAAGAAATTTGCAAAACTGTAAATCAATGCCATTTGCCATTTTCCTCATTTTTTTTTATTTCGGAGAACATAGGTTACTTTTACTTCAAAGTATTTTATTAAAGTAGGCTTGTTATTTTAGATTAATTAACAGCTTTACGTTTTTCTAGATTTAATTTCTAGTATGGCAAATACCACCAGATTTAATGACATAAGCAAACTCATTCTTTTTATTTCCAGGAAGGAATCCTAAGAAGGAAAAATGTTATGAACTTGGACATAAGAAACTGCACTATGTCCTTTGAAGGCTATGATGCTGCACAGTGAACTCTAAGCCTTTTAGAAATGCCCATTTATAATTTTACTTAAATACACTTTATATACTGCTAAACAAATTGCAACAAGATCAGTTAGGTCACCAGCAGTGTGGTCATTATTCGGAGTTCACAAGAAAGTTCAAGTTCCCATGGCAAACACGGCTTACATCTTTAAAGGAGCGGTTTTCTTCTGTGAAAGCATGTGCACGAGTGACATCTGTGATGACAAGCATACAGCCTCCAACATTCAGAGCAAAGATGCTCGGAAATCCTAATTAAAGCAAACCTTTTGCTGTTAGACCCAAGTCCTTACCAGAAGATTAATGAGCAATTTCACAATGACAAGACAGATCATGTTTGTGTGCAACAGTACCTGCCATAATTATTACTGTAATGCAGCAGTGGTGCTATTCTGAGAGCTTTGTATTTTTTAACATTTCACATCCTTAACAAACATAACATTAAATTTAGACTCATTTTTATCTCATGAGACAATCACTTTAATTACTATGAGCCCTACTATATATAAGTAGGGCACACACACACATACATACATACATACATATACATACTTACATACATACATACACTATGAGCCTTACTTTACTTTTTCTGATCTCATCACAAAGTAAGTATTAGAAATGGGATTTAAATATGGATTCTGAGTTCTGAATTCTGTACTGCCTACAGATACATAAATATACCTTTCATATTCTACCTCTAAACAAAGAGCATAACTACCTGAATGATGCTCTACATTCTTCAAATATTCCTTGCTATAGCTTCTTCAAAGACTCTTACAAAGGACCACTGAAAGTAGAAGCCTCTTGTTTTAATTCCATTTGAACCAAGGCTGACTCAAAGAATGTTGAGCTTTAATATGTTTGAATGAGCTGATGCCCTTCTCACCAGTGTATTGTTCCTTTATTACAATTCCCATCCTATTTCCTCCACCATACCCGTTTCCTTGTTTGCCCATCCCCTCCTCTTTTCTGGGTGTTATTGTTCTCACAGGGTTTTCTGGCAGTAATTGAGGGGATGATCATTTAATATTAACTTGAGCAACTGGAATCACCTGGAAGAAAGTTTCATCGAGGGATTAAGAATCTAGATCAGGTTGGCCTGTGGGAATGTATGTGAGGGACAGTCATGGTTACAAATGATAACTGATGTGTAAAGACCCCAGCCCACTGGGTAGGGATCCTGGTTCGAGTAAGTGTAGAGAGAGGCCCGAACACCAGTAGCCATGCATGAATTTATTATTTCTCTGCTTTGACTACAGATGTGACTAGTTGCTTCAAGTTCCTCAATGACTTTCCCATAATGATGAACAGTAACCTGGGAAGGAAGCTAAATAAATCTTTTCTCCCCTAAGTTGTATTGGCCAGGGTATTTTATCATAGCAACAGGAAACACAAGTGGACCCCTCAGTCTGTAACTCCTCCTAGTACTTGAGTAGCTTTCACTGTCAAACACTAATATCCTAGACAGCATCTGCGGGAGAGAGAGCTCGGTGAAGTCTTCATCTCTTCTACAGATCTCCACTTTGTTCAATACACATTTCATCTTTATGCATCACATATACTATAATATATCCAGAGTCTGGAGTCTCCGATTAACTAAAACCAAGTCGTATTCAAGGTCAATGTATTTAAAACAAAAGACTGGTCTTATGTTTAGAATGTTCAGGTCCTTTGACCTATCATTCTTCCTAATTCAAATGTGAACTAAGGGCTTTGAATATAATTAAAATTTTAAGGAAATACTACTTAAAGTATATATTTAATATTTATAGGCTCTAAGATCACATGATAGAATGTTATGTTTTGTTACAACGTAGTATAAATGGTGTCTTCCAAGTGTCCCTCCTCAGAGCTTTGATTCCTCTGTTCCATTTCTTTTGGTCAACTTCCAGAAGTTAATGAAACTGAGACTTTGGGGGCTTCCATATAAAGCCCTTCTATGACCTTGTATCTAACGATCATGACTTTGCATGTATAATCCAAGAGTCGTTAAAAGTGGCATTCGCTTCAGGTCATGCCACAATTGTATTTGTTTCACCTAAATGACAATGGTTCAGTTGACTTGCAATTGCTGAATGCACTTCCCTATCCTTCCATTGCTTCATACTCAGAGTTAGAGAAAGCCTTAGCAGTGGACATGGCTCTCCACCCCGTCTGTGGAAGCTTATTTCAATAAGAAAGTGGCAAGAGAAGTTCAGAAGTCAGGACAGTGATGAACATGAATTTCACACCTAAATGTTTTATCAAAGGTGATTATACTAAAAATAATAGTAACACCCATCTATATCAGAGGCAAAGTGCAAGTCTTTGATGCTACACACAATTTTAAAACATTGCTTAAAACTCAGGGTGGGGACATTTAATATAAAAATCAAATTGTTAAAACTGGTTAAAAACACGCAGGCTTGACCATGTTTCCCACTTCTTCCCTTTACTCACTTCTAAAACCTTGTCTCTCCTATATATTCAGGATTACCCCTTTCAAATTAGGTCAATGATGCCCAAGTAATGCTACTAATTTTAAAACATCAGTTGATAATATATATATAGTCCAAGACAAATTCAAATACTACATAATTAGATTTTATGGAATACAAGTTTTTTTTTTCAAATATTAAGGGGCAAAGAGTATAATTACAAGTTTCTTTGGCAGAGATACATTGTTTACGTCTGTGGAATCTACTACCCTTACAAAGAATTTAAGTAGCCATTTCTGCATTGCTGTTATGGTCAGTGACAGGAACAGCATAGGACCTACTCAAATTCAGGGATCAAGGCATAAAAAACCCCTTTTATTCTGAGACAGAGTATAGACCAAGGAAGCCCAGATGACATGTTTGGAACCCGATTTTTTTTCATTGTAGTATTGGAAAAGAAGAGCCACAATTGATGGCATTTCCATATGGCTGGAACTAGGCTTTTGTGGACCCAAATAATGTCCAATTACCCAGTAAAACATGAGCAACTTGAGTGTATGTGTGGGTGAGGGCAGGTTCGTGTATACTCACAGCTGTGTCCTGAGGGCTGCCAGCTGCTAGACAAAAAGTGATTAGGAAGATGAATTTACAAAAACAAATCTGGGCATTACAGCACCACAGTGACTCAATATCTAGCCAGTCTCCTTAGGATTCTTATTTCACCCTCTTGATAATAATGTCACCATATTTTTAGCTGTTTGAAGCGGTATGTACATGTGTATTATTTTCTAGTTTTGTTTTTAATTGACAGATGAGTGTGTGTATATATATATATATATATATATATATATATATATATATATATATATATATGGAGTAGGTTGTACCGCTTAGATAGATGTGCAATAATGAAGTCAGGGTATTTCTTGTTTTATCATCTTACGTTTACAACATCTGTTTAGTGTGAAAACTTTCAAAATCCTTACTTCCAGCTATTTTGAAATATTCAACACACTATTGTTAGCTATTATCACCTGACTGTGCATAGAGCAAAGAGCTTATTCCTTCTCTCTTACTACAGCTTTGTACCTGATGGCCCACTGAGTTGTTCTCTCCCTCCTGCCCCTCAAGGTCTTTGGTTACTACTATTTTATTACGTGTGTCTATGAGATCAATGACTTTAGATACAACAGGAATGAGATCATTTCATATTTCTCTTTTGTATCTGGCTTATTTCACGTAATATTCTCTATGTTCATCCATATTGTCACAAATAACAACATTTATTTTTAAGGAGGAAGAGTATTCCATTATATAAAAACTATATTGTTATCTGTTCACTACCATATAATGAATAGTATCCTATTGTGTGTGTGTATATATATATATGTATATATGTATATTTATATAGGTATATGCATGCATTATATTTTCTTTATCCATTTATCCACTGACACAATAAAAAGACAATCTACAGAGTAGGAAAAATTTTTGCAAATTATGCCCCTGGCAAGGGGATAATATGCAGACTATATAAAAAGATCAACCTAAGAGAATTAAAGGAAAAGTTAGAAAGAAAAACATATATCAACGAATCAGAAGCTGAATAAATGAGAGAAGAATAAATAAAAAGAAAAAATCTTAACAGACATTTCTCAGAACAGAACAAAAATGTAGTTAATAGGTACATAATAAAATGTTCAACATTACTTATAATCCGAGAAATGTAGCCAAGACTGAATGAGGTAAAATCCAACTAGAATGGCTAGAACAGACATTTGAAAGTAACAAGTGGGAGTTTGAATGGGGGAGACAAGTATTCTTGGAAAAGAAAGGGGAGATTTCTATATACTGTTGGTGGAAATGAAAATTAGTGAAGCCATTATAAAAACAATGTGGATGTTCTTTAAGAAATTAAAAATTCTACTACCATGTGATCCCACAGCTCTACCACTCAGTATGTTCATCTATCTAAAGGGAGCTTAGGAGTGACATCAGCACTTCAGTATGTTAATCTATCTAAAAGGAGCTTAAGAGGGGTATCAGCACTGCAATGCTGCCGCAACACTGCTTCTAACATCCAAGGTCTGGAATCCGCACCAAATCAGTCCTGAGAAATCCCCTTGCTGGCTTTGCTCTTCGTCAACAAACTCAGTTCACTTCAGAACCTACAGATGGCTGTTGACAGGCATGAGAATGTGCAGAGTAGGACAATCACATCAGGAGAACAGCTCAGGACGGCACAATGGTGTCCTGTCATACCTCTACTGCAAGGGAGCACTAACAAGTGCTGTGCCTCTGCAAGCTCCTCCACAATCCATACTCCACTCGGAAGCCACAGACATCTAAGAAACCATCAGACCACATCATGTCACCCTTCAGTTTACATTACTCCAAGGGCTGCAGCTGGCATCGGAATGAAATGCAGACTTCTGGTGTCAGCCTACGGTGCTCCTTTAGTACACAGAGGACTATTTACCTCTACTGCTTCTTCTGTATGACTGTCAGGTTTTTAAGAGCTTAGAAAATCATTTTCTGGCATGAAAGCAAAATGAACCTGCTAGTTGGACAGTTCCACCAGGAAGACAAGGGAACTCAATCTGTGAACACATTCAATTCACCTGGTTGAAGTATCACTATGAAAATACTGAGTCCTGGTCCCTCATATTAAAATGAGACAAAGCTCCCCTTTGTCCTCTTCCACAAATTTCTGAAATTTCCATCACCCCAGTACAGTTTGTGCCATGTGTGCATCATATGTGCCAGTTTCTGCCTACAAACACACAGATACACATTTACCTAAGTTTTTCTATACAAAATAATCTCCAATACTTGGAAAAACAGTACATTGTGAGTGAAGAGCCACACTGTAACAGGGGTACAAGCTTCCTTAGGCAAGATGCTGTTGCCCAGGACCACAAGGATAAAGGATGTTCATGAAGCACCTGCGCTGCAGAGTTCCTATGCTGAGTACCTGACTGATTACAATTCCCCCAGATGTACATTCTATCTGGTATTATCTCTTTTTCTCAGGGGAGGGCAGGTCCACAAAGCTCACAGTATTTGCTCAAGGTCAGAAGCTGTACAGGGTAGAAGCAACATCCGAATCCAAATCTGCCTGGCACTTGAGCCCATTCTATTAACCACTGATCATACAGTTTTCTTTGTAAAACATAATCAACCCATGCTTTGTTTTACAACAAACCCCCTCCTTCTCTGAGCTACTAAAGCCAAGGCTTTTACCTCGTTATTTTAGTTACTAATACGGAAGCTGCCAACACAGATGACATCCCTTCTAGATTCCTAAGCAACAAGCTCATCGGGAGGGGGCAAAAAGCAAGCCAAGCTTTCCTTTTCACTATTCAGTGATTTGAATGTTGCTAATCTTATCACTGTCTTTCATACTATCAGACTTTTATTTTCATAATTACAGGCTGCCATGGGTTTCTCTCAAAGCCAATACTTCACCCAGGGTCTTAAAGTCACTGGTTATTCTTTAAGAAATGCCTGGAACTTTGGGTTGCAAAACAGAGACTGAACCTGGGAGGGTCACACTCCCTCTATGCAATCTTTAGCAAGAGGGTCCTAGAGCAGGATGGATCTGGCCCCAAGCTCAGGTTCTTCTCATAAACACAGCTCTAAAGTTGAGCTATGTATCTATGCTGATGTCCCCTTGCCTCTTGGCACTTGTGTGGCAATGAGAATAATCTAAGCTTAGTCAATTTTAAATCAACTTGCACAATTTTAATCTGAAAGTATGAACTATAGAATCTTTACAATTAACAAGCAACAAACCTTTGCTGCTTGTCTACCAGGTCTCATGCTAAGACTTTTTTATAAAATGTGGGTTGTTTTATTTTTTGTTTTTGTTTGTTTGTTTGTTTTGGTATCACTACTAGTATCTTCTTTTGGACAGGCTCTCACCTTGAGGTAATGGCTGACCTAGAACTTGCTGTATAGACCAGGCTGGCCTTGATTTCACAGAGATCCACCTGCCTCTGTCTCTTCAGTGCTAGGACTAAAGACATGTACCACCGTGCCAGACAAAAGAAGTCCATTTCTTAAAACAAAACCATGAGTGTGGGGAGTTAGCTCACTCATGAAAGTGCTTGGCATGCATACTTGTGGACCTGAATTTGATCCTTAGAACCCACAGAAAAAACCTAGGCATGGTAGCATGTGCTTATAACACCAGTGCCGGTGAGCTAGAGACAGATGGACCCCCACAGCTTGCTGACCTTGCAAGCTAGCAAATATGTGGGCCCCAGGAAGCAGCAAAAGACCCTGCTTCAAAAAAATAAGATGTTCCTGCAGTAACGCTTACATGTACCCACCCACACATAAATACACACATACCCACACATGACAAACACTTCAACACATGCAAAGTGACCTTATATGGAGTAGAGCTGCTTTTCTGCCTCTCCACTTGACAGAAGTAGAATCTAGGGTTCACAAGGACTAACAGCATTCACTCCAGAGGGAAAGGCAAGAATCTTGATTCCAGAGCATCTGTTCTGAGAGTCCACAGCCCAGGGTCTCTCAGCTGGAACGGTCCCAGCTGGACGCTTAAGGAAAACTAGTGCAAATGGCAGGTGTTTGAGAGACTTCCCGGTGGTAGAAAAGTGAGGGTAATTATGAGCAGTTGAGGACTCGGGAGAGTGGGTGTCTCTCCTCACATTCTGTCATATGTTCCTGCAGGTCTTTGCTTGTTCTCCAAGGATCTTCTGGAGTGTCCCCTTCAGGAAGTTTCTTCTTCCTTCAGTCCTTAGTCTTTCATAAGTCAATAAAGGTGTGGTTTACTAGTGCCGCCGGGACATGCAGATACCCACCCCCTCCCTCCTCCTCCCTCCCTCCCTCCCTCTCTCTCTCTCTCTCTCTCTCTCTCTCTCTCTCTCTCTCTCTCTCTCTCTCTC
>CABHPQ010153191.1:922-27847 GCA_902168405.1 Peromyscus aztecus | reverse complement strand
CTCTCTCTCTCTCTCTCTCTCTCTCTCTCTCTCTCTCTCTCTCTCTCCTTGTGTACACATGTGCACACATGTGCAGGAGCAGATTCACATGTGTGTCCATTTGTGTGTAGTATCATCCTCAGAAACATGGCCCACCTTTCTTTGGCTTGGAGCTCACTAATTGGCCCAGACTCTCTGGTGGTGAGCCCGAGAGACACTCTCGCCTGCCCAGTGCTGGGGTTCCTGTGCTTACCTCCACACCAGCATGTTCACAGGGGTTCTAGGGATCAAACTCAAGTCCTCAGACTTCCAAAGCTAGCATCTGACCAACTCTGCTGTCTTCATGGCCCTAGTGCCATTTCCAAATATCGACTGCAGAAGAACATCACATGGCCACCCTTCCCTTGCCCCCCAACCCCTGGTGACGGGGTGCCTTGCTCTTCTTTGTATGTTTTCAGTCTTGTCAGATTTTACAGGTGACAAGATCAACACTTGCAAACATCCTTCCCCTGAAGAAGACATACCTTCGCAGTATGCGATTTCCTTTAGCATTTTGTCCATAACCCCTTCCAAGGCTGACCCCCTGTAATGAAGGCACATTGTGTGCCATGCAGTGATTCTTCACGCAGGGTCTGAGGAGTAGCCACTCATTTTCTTACTCCATAATGGTCTGGGAAGATATTTTTATCTAATGACACTTTAACTTCAGATTGAAAACTAAATTTTTCTTAATATCTACCTTAGTTTATACTTTTCCAAAAATAGATATGGAAGCTTTAGCTCTATAGCATCAGAACACAAGAAAGCAGATAGAAAGAGAAATCAGGATAATGGAGAGTTGTGCAGGGTGCTGGGAGGAAGGAAGGAAATCCAGATGCAGGATTAAACACCAAGGAGGTCTGCTCATCTTCAAATGTTGGCAGGTTGCAGTGGGTAAGAGCTGATGAGGGCCTCCCAGGCAGAGAGGCAAGAAGTGTACCTACAAGGAAGTATGCAGCATGTTGCACTAGGGTTGGGAGGCTCTCTATGGCTGAAATAAAACCCCAAGGGAAATGATCAGGCCAGCCTGGGCTACCTACTGGAAAAGGTGCACTGTAAATACTGCAGGGTGTGTTAACAGGCATGTATGCTACCTTTGTCCTCTTCAACACAGCCATTTGAGGAACTTCAGAGCTGTGACTCCAGGGCCAGACATGTAGTTCATACCTTTAATTCCAGTACTGAAGAGGCAGAGACAGGTGGATCTCTGTGAATTCCAGGCCAGCTTGGACTGTATATCAAGTTCTAGGCCTGTCAGGGCTACATAATGAGACCCTATCTCAAAACAAAACAAATACCACAAAACAATAAGGAAAGTTGAGACTACAGCTAGGAGTGTTAGTAAACCAGTAGAGGGGAGAGATGGCCTAGGGCAGTTTGTTTAGACTGGGAAGATGAAGGAAGGATTTCTTTTTTCTACTTTCACACATATCCATCAACAGAAGAGGATAATACCTTGACTTGAAATTGATCTCAATAACAAAAAGTCATCCCCAAGTTTCTCTGGATCCCCTGTGCTGTAGAGAGCCTTGCAGGAAGCTGGGACCTCTGTTTATAAGACAGTGTTGGATCATGAGAAGAGGTTATTCAGCAGATAGGTGGTAGCAGACAGCTCCATAAAAGGAACTAAGGGAGATGCTCACACATAGCCAGGAAATGGTACCTGATTAGCCAGGGAATGCTAGTGATAAGCACCATCACACTTGGTAGCCAAGGAATGCTAGTGATAAGCACCATCACACTTGGTAGCCAGGGAATGCTAGTGATAAGCACCATCACGCTTGGTAGCCAGGGAATGTCAGTGATAAGCACCATCACACTTGGTAGCCAGGGAATGTCAGTGATAAGCACCATCACACTTGGTAGTCAGTGAATGCTAGTGATAAGCACCATCACGCTTGGTAGCCAGGGAATGCTAGTGATAAGCACCATCACACTTGGTAGCCAGGGAATGTCAGTGGGGAGAAAGCATACACGGTAAGTAGAGAAGTGGCCCCTGTTACTTTGAAATTAGTATCTATATCTTACTAACACACATTAACTCCTCGAGTCTGGCCTGAGCTGAAACAGACAGTATCCATGTTGGAAGGAAGGACTGAGAGTTTGACAAAGTTATTCATCTCCACTGATGGGTTGTAAAGGAAGGAGGGAGGTGAGGAAAGGGTCTCAGTGTGGGGAGGGAAGGGCATGAGAAAAAGGAAGGCATGAGAAACAATGAACATCACAAAGCCTTATGCTTGGAGAAGTGTGGCTTCAGCCAAGCTCCTTTAGAGGCCAACGGCAGCCCACATCCTCTCCAACAGTGCTACTCCTCCTTCCAAACGCAAGCTCTTTTCCTCTCCTCTGGCAAGAACATCTATCTATCTAACATGGTAATTGAATCAAATTTAATTTAAAGAAAATCAAAAGTCCTTCCAATGCATTGACATAAGAAAGCACTTAATCTCAATAAACTGGCCGTTAAGGTGGTGAAAAAAATCTACAAGAGCTCACAGGTGCATAGCAAATCAAAATCTTCCCATCCCCATAAAGAAATAAAGCCAACATCAGCTTCCTTTCCGGCCTAAGCCACATATAACATAATATGCTTTAGAAAGATGGGTTGAGGCAATGAGCTGTGACCCACTAGTGATTCAAAGGAATGCCCAAACACGAGTCACCACTTTCAGCCTTGGCACAGGAAAACGACATTTACTCAGATTCTTCCTGAAATGAGCCCCTTTGCTGCTGCCGGGGTTATTGGGTTGTTTTTGTTTGGTTGGTTGGTTTGGTTTTTGTTTGTTTGTTTGTTTGTTTTGTTTGTTTGTTTTTCTTTTCTTTCTTTTTTTTTTTTTTTACATATATGTCAGAATAGCAATCCCTTGACTCTGCCTACAAGTGAGGCAGGGTCCCTACAGAACCACCCTCACACCCATGAAAATATTTTTATTACACCAACCAGGGGAAATGAGAGAATGAAAGACTATTTAGTATGGCCAAGAATATAGCTTAATTCAGGTCTGTTATGTTTCCATTATTTGAATTTCACTTGGGATATGAATGCTGTCTTCTAGTATTGTGATATCTGTTGTTGTTTTTTTAAACTGCTTTTGTTTAGTGCTTTTCTTCCTTCCTTTCTCCCTTTCTTTCTTTCTCTCTTTCTTTCTTTCTTTCTTTCTTTCTTTCTTTCTTTCTTTCTTTCTTTTTTTTCAGAAAAGGAAGAATCTGGCTGTACTAAGCAGGAGCACCTTCAATTTCATATGTGCCCCATTTACTCCATCTACAAAAAGCAGGGTTTCCTCAGAATTTCCTCAAATCTTTTGCATAAAGCAAGTGTCAGACGTCATTAGATCTTTTGGCTGTAAAGTCTGGGTAAGGAGGACCACAAATGGTCTCTAGGCTTTCCAAATCCATTTCTCATCTGCAGAATGCCAGGCACTGTTTTGCTTTGTAGCTGCCAGCTCCAAGTGTCTGGCTTTTTTTAATTTTTGAGACAGGATCTTAGTATGTAGCCCTGGTTAGGCTAGAGTTTGCTACATAGACCAATCTAGCCTCAAACTCACTAGGTTGAGCCCTTCTTCACCAGTGCTTTTAACAAAAGAGGAAATCACTTTGTAAACCATTATTAAGAGGCTTAAGGACAGGAACAGAAGTGGAACGGGCTGGAGGAGAGGACCTGTTGGGCCTTTACTCTTCAGTTCTCATTTGATTGTTTTTAGAGCCAATTCCTCCTGCAGACCTCCTGCCTCGTAAGAAACAAGAAGTAGGGTAACCATGTCACTCCAGACAGTATTTAACAGCAGCAGCAACAACAACACTTTTAGCTTTTAATCATTTCCCTCTTACCATCTGGTGGACATTTATCTAAACTGCTGGAAGTTGTAGAAAAAAGGCTGGAAGCCATTTACCCTGGAATTTCATAAGATTACATCTAGGTAAAG
The DNA here is from genome assembly GCA_902168405.1 of Peromyscus aztecus. Lineage (NCBI taxonomy): Eukaryota > Metazoa > Chordata > Mammalia > Rodentia > Cricetidae > Peromyscus > Peromyscus aztecus. The sequence continues at coordinate 23,909 of CABHPQ010153191.1, read as the reverse complement.
CATCCACAGTAGGCAAATCCAGAAATCTTGAGAGCAGATTAGCTGTTGGGGACTCTGAGGAGAGGGGGTGCATGGGGAAGGGGGCAGTAGTGACATCATAGTACAGGATCCAGTTTTCAAGGAGATGACGCAAAGGCTCTGGAAATAGATGGCAGTGGTGATGATTACAGGCTCTCTAAATGTCCTACAAACCACCAACAGTACAATCTCAAAGGATGTATTTTTAGAACGCAGTTTGTAACTACCAAAAATATTAAAACCAACCAACCAGTGGTTCTGGCTATAGATTATCTAGCCTCTACTATATAAAAAACACATACATGTATAGCATGAAGTTGTTGTCTATCATTTAGTACTAAATCCATATTTCAGAATCAGTAATAAGCACATACATAAGGCCAATACCTTTTTTACAATCTAAACCCTTCCACACAACCACACCCAAAGGCAAATGGTATTAGCATCCCAAATGCTGCTAACATGCAGCCCCTGAAGTCTGGAGGGACTAGGACCCTAATCCAATGTCTCATAAGATTGGCCCCTCTACATCAGCATCCACTTCAACCTCACTCCTCAGAAAAGGCCTCCTGTGACCAGCACAGAGAAAACACCTCCCCACCCCATACCTTTCTGCGCCTTTTCTACTCAAGGCCATTTTAAAATAGTTTTTTAAGTTTTTATACAAATATATAATATATGTGGGAATTTTGCCTCCTGTCTCCCTAGTTTCTTCTCTCCCCTTCTCATATTCCCCTTTGTTCACCTAGACAATTTTATTGTCATGCTATATGCACATACATGGCTTTAAATGAGCAGGCAGTTCCCAAAAGATAAAATGCAAAAAGCCAGTAGACATATGAGAAAAATTTCAAATTCACTAGTTATTGCTGGCAAATAAAATTGATTTTTTGCTTAATTTTTTCATAATGGTCATGAACTTGAAATCATTTTCTATCTTGAATATGTCTTTTGTTTAAAAATAAGCCATTTGCTGTCAGTGTGTCACATTCCCATACACAACACAGACATGGTCCCACACAATGAGACCTTGTATCCAAAGTTCATTCCCATACTTCCTGTGCCTGGTAGAAAAGTAGCATTCCAATTGTAACACAATAACTAAATTTCCTATTAGTCCTGGTAATTAAGGCTTCAGGCATAGCATATTATCATCAAAAAAATGTATGATGTCTTAGAACTTTAAATTATTCTTACATGTGCATACCTACAGTGTTAATGAATAGTCAATACCTGTGGACTTCCTTTGAATACAATATATATCTACATAATAAATTCTCACACATATCAACACAACTGATAAATACCTAATACCTTCTTCTTTTGACCTACACACAATATATCCATATCCACACCACATACATAGATAGTCATTATTCTGATGCTAAATATGTTGTATTATTGATTCATATAGAAAGAATACAACTGTTTATGATGCTACATTTCTGGCAAGAGATTTTACTTCACATTCTGTTGCTAAGCCTCAGACTTTAAAATTCATATCTAAGACTCTTAGCTGGTGTAAAGCAGCTTGGCATAATAAGTGAGTTTTGATTTCCTCTCCAATGTTCCTGGCTGCTGTGAGAATTGATTTCTAAGACTCTTCCCATTGACCCATGAGGCTGTGAAGAAGAGATAGCCCTTCTTAATCGCAAAGATCAGGCAGAGCTTACAATCCCTGTCATTGTGCAAATGTCACCTTCAGAGCCTGCTTCACTGTGCCTCTCTGGAGAAACACAAATATTTTAGTGACAGGACACTGACTGACAGCTTTTAACACTCTGAAAGAGGCTGGTTAGTAACGATGGCATGGTATTATCCCCTGGAGGACACTTGTATCCACACATCACGGTTCCATCCAAATATACACACATGAGTATTAGAATAGTTCTTTTATTGGAGTATTTCTTACCCAAGAGCACCAGGAGCAACAGTGAGCAAGATGTACCCTTTAAGTTTTAACTGGACAAGCAGTGGGAACAGCAAGTCAGTGCACTCAAACCCACACCAGCTGCACTTCAGGTGAGTTGTCTTTCTAACTGGTCATTCCTAAGAAAGCAAGGACACCAACAGAAGGAAGACACAGTACTGTGAATCTGTCCATTTCCTTAAAGCCAGATTAGTCTAATCATTTAGTGAGCTTCATGGGCCTTTCCCTATCTTCTCTCATTAAACAATTAAAACTCAGAAAACTTAAAGCTGTAGACAATGGCCAGGAACCTTCTCTTTATCTTACATATTATTTTCCCTCCAAGGAAGGATCAGAGAAACTGAAGAAAAATGCTGAATAAAGACATGCACTTAAGCTCCATGTTACTATACACAACTCATTTGACAGTCTAAAATCAAGTGATTATAAATGGTCACACTGGGCCAGTTTGCTACTATTTCATAAAGAGAAGCCTGGAAAACATCACAGTTGGAGGCTGTCATTCTTACTTTGACTAAACACGGTGTGTAGTATGTTTCCTAAACAGCTTGGTTCCAACAGACAGACATAACAAATAGGAAGAAAAAAGAAAACCCACTTCAGAGAGCCTCATAGCGTTTGAATTAAAAAATAAAACAAAATCAGATCACTAAAACTCTCATTAATTCCATGCTATAGAGTTTCACTAGTGTTAACTTCTTTGATTAAAAAACACATAAGATACCTGCATTTTTTCTCTAGACCTCTGGGTCCCCTTTTATTCCCCAAACACAGACCTCTACTGTACAGAATTAGCTCCCCCAACTCACACCCACAAGTTTGTTCTCTTCTAGAATGTTTGTCTTTCAAAACCTGGATGGTACACATCCTCTGTCGGAAGCACCTCCCTGATGTCCGCTTCAGTACCAAATCTATCCATCCTTCCCAGGGATTTAACCTTAGTGTGTTGGTGTTTTTGAAAGTGAGTTATAATTCATTTTCTACAGGTTTGTCACACACCCTGTGGTTCAAGTATGACATGTCCCCCATAGACTCATGTTTGAGCTTCACTTCCAACTGGTGGTGCTATTTGGGAAGGTTATGGAACCTTCAGGAAGTAAGCTTTGCTGGCAGAAAAACATCATCAAAGGCTTCCCTTGAATTGTCATTAGCTGGCCTGTTCTTGCTCTGGTTTCTGTCCCTACCATCATAAATTCCTTCCTGCTGCCATGTCTTCCCTGCAATTATCGCGTGTCTTCCCTGAGACTGTAAGCCAAATAAACCTCTCTCCTTGAAGTCGCTTTTGACAAGGTCTTTTAACATAGCATTACAAAACTAGCTAAAACATCTACTATGTGAGAACCTTCATGGCAAAGATGAGATGTTCTGGAGTATGGCTCCCCAGAATCCCACACGAGGCCAATACCAAGTGGCTTCTCAGAAAACAGCTAGCAGCAAGGAAGAATAAAGGATGAATGAATGAACGAATGAATGAATGAATGAATGAATGAAACAATGTTTCATTTTAATGTTTAATGTTCTGGTCTGTTACCATTTCCCCCATAAGTATCTTTCCATTCTATATCAAATAGAGTTTATCTTTTGCCTACTCCACCTCAAGCACTCTTCAGTTTTCCAAGTTAATAACAGTGAAAGGCTGGTGAAGTACCCTGGCACAATGATTTTGCTATTGAATAATTTACTACTGTGGCTTACATGAGCAGTGGTTCATATTTATGTGCTTTTAATTGGTAGATGTTTTTCTTCATGAGTGAAGATGTTTGTTTACCTCCTTCATTATTGGTTTAGTTATAAAGTCATATGTGAAATGATTCTCAGGGTGCAAAGTCCAAGCCAAACAGAAAACCTTGACAACTACATTTTACCACCTCCCCTACCTCACTCATCTCTCGTGAAATAATCTTTGTATTTATTTTCTTACCCCTTTAGGCAAATTTATTCATATATGTACTTGTACACACATGCTTTGTGTTGTTTGGGTGAGGACTGTATACCCGTGTGAATTCATATAGTTTTATAAATACCTCATTTAAAATAATGTCTCAGAGATGTTCTCAGGTTAGAAATGGACCACATGCTTCCTCAGAACCAGCATTCTATATTGGATACTTCAGAGTATACTAATCATTCCATATAGAGTGAAATGAATTAGCTCCTAACCCTTTTATTCTTAAAAATCCCTAACATATTTCTCTATTACAAGGTGCCATCTATCAAAGTAAATTCTTGAAGACAGAATTCCTAGCTCAAACAGAATAGAGAGAGAGCAAAGCATGAACTTGTCACTACAAAACCACCAATGGTAATCAGTAACAGGTTTGTCTCTATTTCTTGCTTGCTTTTCTCTATTGGTCAGTGTGACGATATCAACTATTTGACCTATCAAACATGGAGATGGCTGAATACATACTCAAAGGAATTATACCATATAGACATTAGCAGGGTCCTGCTCAACTCCTTCTCGAAGATATCCTGATAACAGAATCCAAACTGAATTCACATTTAACATCAAGAAGGGGCCTGACATGGTGGCACATGTGGCGCACCCCTTTAATCTCAGCACTTGGGAGGCAGGGGCAGGTGGATCTCTGTGAGTTTGAGAACAGGCTAGCCTACACAGTAAGTGCCAGGCCAGCCAGGGCTCAATAATAAGACCCTGCCTTAAAACAAACAAACAAGAAAGCAAAGAAGGCCTTAGAGGAAATGAATGATGAGTATCTTCACCTAAGCTACCTTGTGTAGACCTCTTAGCAACCCATAAGGCAGAATTTATCTATGTTTTCAGATACCCAAACTGTGGCTGGCCAACTTTGGATCCCCCAAATTAGGACAATGCACCCCAACATATCGCGTTTAAGGCTGTCCATGGTGGTCCTCTAAAGCATTCTACTTTTTAGTATTACATTTCTGTCAAAAGGGCAGAAGCCTTCATGTATTATTGTAGTAAATCTTTGGTTTCTAAAAATGGAATTGAACAAGAGGAAGTGAGAGCAGTTTGGCAGAGCCTGGTAGATTAGATGTCACACATCAGTGAGCCTGAACTTCACTGAAAACCTCGGTGTTTACTGTCAACAGGAGTCTCCCCATTTCCCTGAGAGCTAGCACAAAATGTCAGTGGGTAAAATCCATCAGAATTGATGAAAAGTAGATGAGGATAGGAATTATACCCCAGACATCTTAGCAAACTTTAATATGAAATAGTTTAAATCTTTATCCTGGCCAAAAATAAAATAAAATAAACCCATAATTTTATTGAAAGCTTACAAAAGCTACTCCAGAACTAAAATTCAAAGTCTGAACTAAAAAATACAAATTGATTTTCATACTTTTCAAATATTTCTACTACAAAAAAAATCACATTTTGGGACCAAGAAAGAATGAACAGAAAAAAAAATGCTTTCTAAAATATAGAAAATCATGAAATAAAGGGTTGAGACACTTCATTGTAGAGATGTGATCCAGAACCTGTGACCATCACCTACCAAGGATGATGCTGTACTGTTACTGAGTATAATTCTGAGAGCACGAATGTCAAGTCATATTTTTATCCTTTAGTGTAGCAACATCCTTTCTTTGCTGTCAGATGATAAAGTTCAGGAAAAGCAAAGATTATAACTGAGGGGGAAAAGGAGAGGGAGAAGGAGAGGGAGAGGGAGAGGGAGAGATTACGTGAACCAGATCTTCTCTTCTTCATCCAACCTTTTATTTTCTTCCTTATCATACAACAAAACAAAATAAAAGTACTGGATATGAAAACCAGAGAGATCCTTCATGGCTGAGTCTTGGCAAGTTCAGTTGCTTTAGTAATGGAGCTGATTCCTGTGACCTTTTCCATTATGATAATCCCTCAAAGAAAATTAAAACCATTTCCTAAAACATGGTTCAAGGAGTTCCATAGAAAATTGAAGAAAACATTTAGAAACATTCAGGCCATTTTTCTAAGTGTGTAAAATATATGGGTCTGGTATGCCTCCTCACTATTTCAAGCATGATTATTTATTAGTAAAAGGTCAAATTAACTTGAGAGTTTTTTGGGGGGGGGAATCCCCTAATTTTAGAGTTATTGTTCCTTACTTTTCTCTTCCATGTATAGTTTTAAACTGAAGAACACCTGAAACAAGGGGATTATGCATTTGTTTATACTTCAAGAGGTTTTAGAATTAAAGGATAACTAATACTTCATTCAGAAATGATGCTTTGTTTTAAAGATTACAAATAAGTGAGTGGCTTGAGAGTCACTAGATTTCCACCCAAGCTCTAATGAGCACATCTCCCCAGAGCATAAGTGCACACAGACAGCTGATGTAAGGTGATCCAGGAGGTTCACTCTTGTCCAATAAGATGACTCAAGAGTGTGTTCCAGTTCTCATCAAAGGACTGAAGAGACAGAAGGAAACCAAAAGCTGATCATTGGTGACTTAGCTCAATGAATCTCAACCTTCCTAAGGCTAAGGCCCTTTAATACAGTTCTTCATGTGGTGACCTCCATAAAATTAATTTTATGTAAATTTTCTACTGTTATGAATTATAATGTAAATATCTGATATACAGGATATCTGATATGCAACCCAAAGGGGTCACAACCCACAAGTTGAGAACCATGGGCTTAGATGAATTAATCACAATTCACCCTCAACAATGAAAATCACATGTATAGAGACAATATCTAAAAGCTGAGACCTTTTAAATTCTCCTCTCCCCTTTATTGCCCTTATGACTGTGCCTCAGTTTCTCCCAGTTAAAATGGAAATAATACCAAATGATCCAGATGACTCACAATATCACATTAAGAATTAAATAAGACATCAGAGACAAAAAAACTGAAAAAAAATCCTCGAAAATATATGTAAACAATGAAAATGGAATTATAATTACTAGTTCTGGTTCACAAAGTTGGATTTTCAGGATAAATAACAATTTATCTGCGGCAATGGGGGAAAAATTATGGCTCCAATCAACATAAAGCATTCTGCTACTTTCTCAGTCCCAGTAAAAAACCAGAAACTTGATTGGATAGAATGAAAAAAAATTAAGTGGCTTTTGTTTCAAATTCATATTTCTGTCCCTTTCTATTAAGAGCCAGTAATGCAGCAATTAAGTCACAGTATGCAATTTAAAATGCATAGAGTGACTGATAACTGGGGCCTTTAAATCCCATCATCCAAGCAGATCAGTCTCAAACATATGCTACACAGGATACAGGGCAGATAATGAAGACTTCAGTATCAGCATTATGACCCTTAATTTCAAAAGGAGTGTGTTCTATTGCTACAGCATCTCATGCACAATGAGAGAAGACACCAGGAAAGCACAAACATCATTACATAAAGGAACCCTTGCTTTGGTCCTGGTGTAGTTCCATTTCTATTCAGCTCAAATACCACAAGACAAAGGATAATAAAAGAAGAATGCTTTGGAGAAGCCAATTCTGTAAAGAATGAGATGGAAAAACAGAACACAATGTATACTCCTGTGCTCCAAACAGCTGGAAGGCTACATTAAAAGGCTGGGGATGCCTTTACAATGCACTTGAAAACCTGTCTGCAACCTCACACCCCTGGGTCATAGGTGCTTTGAAAGAAACAGGAAATAACAAATAACTCATTTCTTCTGAAGGGGACAATTGAGTTGGCAGTGATTAAAATATGCCAGGGCTTTGTCTCAAAGGAAAGAAAACCATTTGAAGACTTGGAGGTACCTATTCATACATGGTGGTCTTAAGAAAATTCAGGAGCAAGCATTCCTTTTAAAACCTCATTACAGATAGTACTTTTGAAATATCAAAGGCAAGGATGTGCCTCCAACACTACTTAGAGGTATGGGGATGAGTCACTTCACTGAAGGAGCTTAAACATAGATTTGTCTACAGTGTGTTTCCTAATGGACTCTTCCAAGATCTTTTTTATCTAAGGCAGTATCAGTGAGATTCTTGGGTTTTTATTTTATGTTAAGAAAACAACATTAATGCATTCACAAATATTACAAAATTTGCCAACAATTTCATTGTTTCTATTACTGTTTAGTATAGCTTCCAAGTAGCTTTAAAACTGTATTACCTAGAAGAGCTTGAAAACAACCAAATGGAGGCTAGGGAGATGACTCTGGAAGGAACTCATAAATTCAAAAATCTGGCACAAGTCAAAAAGATAGGCACGACTATGAACATGCATAAGCCAGCAATGCTGTGGACATGCATAAGCCAGCAATGCTGTGGACATGCTTAAGCCAGGAATGCTGTGGGCATGCATAAGCCAGCAATGCTGTGGACATGCATAAGCCAGCAATGCTGTGGACATGCATAAGCCAGCAATGCTGTGGGCATGCTTAAGCCAGCAATGCTGTGGACATGCTTAAGCCAGGAATGCTGTGGACATGCTTAAGCCAGCAATGCTGTGGACATGCATAAGCCAGGCATGGCTGTGAACAGGCCTCTAACTCCAGCATATTGAGAGGCAAAGACAGGAGGTCAGAGGGCCTTACTGGTGACCAGGCAAGTTTCATGTTCAGTAGCCGAACTTGTCTTAAGTGAGTAAGATTGAAAGTGATGGAAAAGATATACAAGGTCTTCCCCTGGCTTCTGTGTGTACATGCACACATATGAGCACACATCACACAAACACACCACTACTTTAAAAAACAACTAAATAAGATATCAGAGTGATTAGTTAGGAAAATAGAAATAATGCTGAATTAATTATAAAAATGTAGTGTATAACTATGCCAAACCTTTATTTATTAGATAATAATCTAATCTAAAGAAAAACGAAGTAAGACTACATGGCATGGTAATACCCAGTGAACTGTATAACCATTCATCCCAGAACTGAACAGAACAATGATGGTCTCTCTACTTGTGAAACTGATAAGTCAATTAAGGGAACAGAGAAAGACAGTAGGTTTGTTTTGAAACCAAGTCTGGCTCTGCATACCAATCTTGCTTTGGACTCAATATTTAGCCCAACTTGGCCTTGAACTTGTAACCTCCTGCTTCTGTCATCCAAACATTGGGAATATAATATAGATAAAATATTAATTGTTTTATAAAACAGGTAAATAAATAGAGTAGAAACCTACCACTGGTAAGGGAGGGTATAGGTTATCATATTCTTAAGCAGGCAATGTAGGTAAAAATTGAAAGTACAAATTTAATGACTTTAAACTCAATAAATGGTTCTTTTGACTAAATTCTACCCAGAGCTCTAAGCTATTAAACCTCTTTAGAGGACAGAAGCAACATCTCTTATGTAATCCATAATCAACTGCAAGTTCATTGTCATATTATATTGCTGCAGATAGCGAGCACAAGTGACTTCGAGGAAGCATAGGCTGTTGACATGGAATCTGCATTGGAATGGTGGGTGATAATAATTCTACCACCTAGTTCCATGATCCACTAGCTGGTGTTGAAAGGAGATAGAGAATCAGTGAAGTGTCAATGTAGAGTACACACAGGACCAGATGCATTCTCTCCATAATGTTCTACAAGATCAGCAGGAGCATGGGGATCACTTATTCTGGAAATCCTGACAGTTACCTCCATCTAAACTCTGTTAAATGGCTTGCATATTTGAGAACCTCAGACAGGCCTTCCACTGTTCCCCTTCAGTTCCACCACTATGGAAATTCAATCAAAGGCTGGAGTAAAGATTCCAGTTCCTGTCAAGCCAAGATATTGAAGGTGGCTTTTCTGATCACAGCAATTCTCAGACAGTGCAGGTGTTGTGATGAGTCCTAAAATACAATCTGACATATTTTCAACTGCTTGTTCCAATGTCCAATACTGCAATTATTATATGTCATATCATATCTGATAAAACAGTAGGAGAACAGATTGTTAACTGGACAGATATGCACACATGCATATCTCTATATAGAGAGAGGCAGACAGGAGCTTTGTTAAAACTGGGGAAGAGACAGAGGAAACAGCTCAACAATAAGGAAAACAAAAACAGGAATAAAAAGGAGAAAGAAAGGTTATACAATTGACACTTTCTAAAAATAGTGTCTGGGAGCTATCATCTTTGTGATAATTCTATGAATGAATTATTCATCAAAACTTATTAAAACTAAGAATTTAAGTAATACCTCTGAATATACCTCAGAATAATATAACTAGATAATCACAAGCCCTCACTCAAATTCATGTTGATTAATAGTAAATAGTTTTTGGACTGACTGATTTCTCCCTTTGAATAACAACGTTGCCTAGATAGACTCTGTTGCCAAAAAAGCCACAAAATTGTAATGGGATGAGTTTCTGGAGTAGAGCTTAATGACCGCTTTGATGTGAAGGTGTTCCCTAGTGTTCTGAACTGTGCACAGAAGCATTTGCCACACAAAATGTGGGGACGACAAACACCATCTTAAACAGAACTTTTATTTAAAATATGTGTATTTTACATTTATTTTAAAGCTAAAGATCTTATATTTGATGAGCATGACTTCTAATTTTAGTTATAATTATTTTTAAATATGCAAAGTTATTCCTGACATCTCAAAAGAACAAGTTATTACTGTCTGTCGGCTCATTTTTAGGAGAGCTATATCATAAAAAATGTATACGTTCATATAATTAAAAAAATCTAAGCACTGTGAGTTGACTAAAGTAATATGGACTATTAAATAATTCAAAATTGTGTTTAGTGGCAGCAGCTGCTTAATTAAAAGGTAAAAACTGCAACTAATCCAACTAATCCACTATGGGTGACAGAAATACAGGCTATATCAGTAGCAAGATCCCCTAGGATAGACACTATAGAATGAATTCAAGAAGTCCTCGGCCTCACCTAATGAATATAGTAAAAATAAGCACAATAAATCATCACTTAAATATACTTTATATCAAAGAGTTCCCAAAAACTCCAAGTTCCTTGTAGCTAGCAATTTTACATTTCAAGGAAACAAATCCTCTCTACTCTACATATTGCTAACCATTGTCCACCTTACCTAGAAGGTCTGAAACTTCACCTCAGCTTACAGGAGGCTAGAAAAGCCCTTAAAAGCATTGTATCTTTTCAAAGTTAAGAACTTTAGGCTCAGCAATCAAATACCTGTTTATAGTTACTGTAAACCTTAACAAATACAATAATCAATAAATGTACAAAGTTAACTAACTTCCCCAACACCTGACAGTGGAATTCTACAGAGAAATGGTTTTCACTTATTATTTCAGGGGCGGGGCTTCTTTGTTAAATAAAAGAAGAAACTATTGTTAAGAGAATAATAGGATCATTTGTAAAGATAAGTAAATAGTTTTCCCAAACTATAATAGATTATCTGATTCTAGTCAATTCTCTTAGAAAACAATCACAATATTTGGGTAAAATCATATGTGTAAAGATGTTTATTACATAAATGTTTTAATAAAAAGAAAAATATATAAATACCAATAACAAAACTTGAGCAAGAAATTATGGCACAATTATACAATGAACTAATTTTATGGGACTAATATTTATTTTAAAACAATTTAAATAACAAAAAGGAAACTACAATAAATGCAAAATTAATTCATCTTCTTTCAAAGAGACTAAGACAAAAAAGTGAAATGATTGTTTCCTCAACTTTGCCTAGACTATATTATAAGTGGCATTAATTCACTTTGCAACTTGGTCTATTCTGTCTGTGCTCCACAAAAGACATCAGCTAAGTTTGCAGGCAGGAGATAAACACTGGAGTAATGTCAATAGGAAACAAGCAGAAATGGGAAAAACCGAGAAAAGTGTAAGGCAGAGAAATTAATTCTTGTTTGGGACAATTGCAGTATAATTTGACAATTTACTGCCTCTGAAAATATCTGAATAGTTGTCTTTAACAGAAAATAATAAATTATTTCTGTATTTATTCCACTTCCACAGTGGAAAGGGTGAGGATGAGAGCCCCTCCAGAGTGACAGAAGAGAAGGAAGAAGGGGGTGTCTTTCACCTTATAAACAAGCAACACAAACAGTTCACGGGGTTTTAACATTCACATCATATGTCCTGTGGATTTTATTTGCAAATTATAGGGTCAGCAGAGCAGAAAATGAGAGTCTTTAATTAGGCAGAGCAGGTGGCTAACAGCCATGAGGTTAATATTAGCCACATAGCTGTCCAGTGCCAAAAATCATGGATTTGACCTACAGCATGAATTTTAAGGATGAAGGTAACAGTCTCCAAATAGTCAAAGCTTGAGTGAAGTCCACGTTCTGTGTGCAGTTTACTGAATTAGGTTTATTGATCTTTAATGGGTTGGTTTACTCTTCATTTGGGTTAGGATTTACTGCTTCCAAATTATTTCCACGCTATCCATACTGTACAACCCTTTATGGTGTGACTAAAGCAAATTCTTGACCTACCAATAGTTCTGCTTTCCCTTACTGGGTCTACTTAGCAGCATGAAGCATTACAAAATGAGACTACCTTAGGGTATAACATTCAACTCCGTCTAACAGTCAAAGAAAAGATTTTTAGGGCATTGGAACTCTTTTCTGTGTTATTAAAGCACACATCATTCCAAATTTATCTAAACCCATCATCTATGCTACATCAAGAGTGAGTGCTGATACAAACTGTGCTCTGGGAGGTTCTAATGAGTCAACTCAGGTCCATCAACAACAGCAAATGTGAAACTTGGAGGATTGATATTGGGGGAAGCTGTGGACAGGCAGGAGCAGGATATTTCTAACAATAACTACAACTTCTGTTCCATTTTCATATGAACCCATAAAATTCTCTAAAGATAAGGGTTATTAAAACACAAATCCAGACCTTTAAAGGCTCTTCTATTATAACAAGGCTTTGGCTTATAAAATCAAATGGTTTTGTTATTCACCATTTTAGAGTTCCTGCTGATCACCTTCACATGACTCCAGTTCTCAATTACGTAGCTGTGTTACTTGTAGGCAAATAGCTCTGCAATGAATCCATGAGCAGGATTCCATGTGCTATTGCACACCAGGAAATAACCTCAAGCCTCAGTTTGCTCATCTATAACATGGGAGAAATGGTGGTTAACTGTGTCACTGAAAACTCAAGGAAAGCACACAAGAAATGTCAATCCCTTTTGTTTTGATTCACTACAACTTAAAGAGAAAAACCAGCAATTCTTCATCTTTGTCCACATTACACAGGATGACTAACGAAGAAAATATGGAACCTTTAGGAATGATGATGCTCCATTTAGAACTCATTAACAATGGAGACTTTCACCTGTCTAGAGAATTACTTAAACCCTATCTGGAATCATAATTGTTCTTCTGCATTTGAAGTCATCTAACTCAAAGAAGGTCTTCATGATTCTAGTTTGGTCCCCCAAGAGTTCAAATTCTGCTTGCTAGACCATTCTTCAGAAGAGGATACTTTGAAAAAATGATTTGTAGAGTGCACCAAATTTGTTTTAAGAAATAATATTTTTGATTTAATATGAAATAAATAATTCAGAAGTTTCACGTTATCCGGGAATTACATTTAAGTGATCAGTTGGGGATCTCTTGAACAAAAGCATCTGGCTTACTAGAGGAATGTTCCTCTGCATTTAACCCTGCTCCATTTGGAGAGGATGAGACAGCTTGTGGGAGAAAGAGAATGAATCTTGGCTGTATTCAAAGAGAGAACAAAAGCAGGCAGGCAGGTAAAGGACACAGCACCATGGAAATGACATTTAGTTTTCTTTTGAGTTCTAAAGTATTGAACATTTCAAAATCTCTATTTGAAGAAACTCAGAAATCTGTCGAGTGGGTATGAAAAATGATATAGCCTGCCACTTAGGTGCTAAAAATGTTAGCAATTATCTAGTCTAGTTGTTTTGTGTTAAGGCAAAGGTGGGCAGAAAATGTCATCCCTTCATATCCCACTTTGGTGTGAGGATCGTATATTATAAGCTCTATAAAAGCCAATACGGACACTTACCTATAAAGGCCATTCTGACACTTACTCTTTTGTTCCTGAAAGCAGGACACAAAACTCCCCTGTAGAAAGTCCCTCCTATGAAGAGGGAAAAAGTATTGTGTGTGTATATCTGTGAGTGTGTGTGTGTGTGTGTGTGTATGTGTGTGTGTGTGTGCACACACATGCACAGTGGCAAGACTTCAACATCCTGTGTCTCCTCACTCTACACTAGTGGTTCTCAACTGTCCCAATGCTGTGACCCTTTAATACACTTCCTCATGTTGTGGTGACCCCTAATCAAAAAATTATTTTGTTGCTACTTCATAACTGTAATTTTGCTACTGTTATGAAGCATAATGTAAATATCTGATATGCAGGATATCTGATATGTGACTCCCAAAGGGGTCATGACCCATAGTCTGAGAACCATTGCCCTATACTTCTTTTTTCAAGACAGGGTCTTTACTCAACTTGAACCTTACATAAACTATCTGGCCATGAAGCCTTAGGGATTCTCCTATATCTGCATGGAATTACAGGAATACTCAACCACACCTGTTTCATTTTGTTTTCATGGGTGCTGGGAATCAAACTCAAGTCCTCATGTTTACACACCTTCCTGACTGAAATATCCAGCTAACTCCAGCACAGACAACCAAACCATATGTTACTTTTCTTGTGGCTGTGACAGAATGCCTGACAGAAGGAGCTTAGCAAAGTGTCTATTGTGACTCACAATTGAAAGGCACCTCCCATCGTGGTGACGAGGACACCATGGCAGGAAATGCTGTGGTGGCTTCCACATTCAGGAAGCAGAGAGCGAGCAACACCACACTCAGGCACCTTTCTGTTTTGTATTCAGTCCAGAACTTGAGCCTGGAGTGGAGACACCCACCTTATCTTCCCACCTCAACTCAGTCTAAAAACACAGGTGTCGCCATAGATCTGTCTCCTAGGGGATTCCAGATCTTGTCAGTTGACATTCAATGTTCACTAGGATATTAAGGATAGAATTTCATATAAATGTATCTTGCAAAAGTAATTCTTGTTAAATTTTTAGCTTTACCACATAGTAACTTTTCTACAACTGCTTTTGTTCAAACATTTATATTTGAACAGTGTGTGTGTGTATGTGTGTGTGTGTGTGTGTGTGTGTGTGTGTGTGTGTGTGTGTGTGTATTCTACTTCTTTTACTTGTTATTTCCTTGAGTGGGAGTTCTGTGTCATAAAATTTATCTGAAATATATTTTAATGTTTTCTATTACCTCTACTATATTATCTGTTTTTTACCAATTAATTTCTTAGTGCTAGTTCTCTTCCACAAATCCTAAGAAGGTACAGAGATTTAAGGTTTGTTCACTTTGTTTTGGGGGTTTTTCTGTTGTTGTTGTTTGCTTTTTGCCTTTTCAACAAGGTGTTCATCTTCTATTCTTGAAACTATCCATATGTTTCTAGTTTTCTAACAAAAAGTCATGAAGACAACTAACATACTGGAAAGACTTGAACACATTCAACTCTGTGATTTTCTTATTGCTCATCCCTTGGAAAGAATATCTTCCTCCTGCACTCTAGAAAAGCTGCCATTCAATTGGGCTTTAGGGATCCTCCTCAGTTTCAGCCTAGGACAAGTGGCACAAACCTATCCACATGCCATATTGATTGGTTCAGGAATGGTCATGAAACTAAAGTAGAGCCAATGAAAATGCAAAATCTTTTGTTCAGCAGTTATGGAAGAGATCATGTTTTCTTGTAAATACGAGTGGAGAAATGAGAAAGGCTAGACATAGAGTGATCATGTTCAAACCACAATTTGAGAATTTGCTAGAGAGTGAAGATTAGGTATGTTATGAAGGAAAGAGGAAACAGAAACTCTCTCTTACGCTCACACACACACACACACACACACACACACACACACACACACAGAAGGTAGTGGGGGTTGGGGGGAAGTGGGGAGACAGGGAATGGGAGGCTGATCTATTAGGAGACAGGACAGAGAAAGAATAGGACAGGATAAAAAGCAGGGAGCCATGGACATGCTGTTAGGATCCTGCCCTCACTCCTGAACATGCGCAGCTCAGGGTCTTGCGTCTTACATCATCAGGGGGTGCTGGCGACTAGGTACACACCTTAAAAAGCCAGATGTAGACCCCACACTCTCTCTCTCTCTCTCCTCTTTGCTCTCCGCTCCCTGCTCTGCTCCCCTCTTCCCCAACCCTACCATCTTTTTCTCTCACCAAGCCTGGTCCTCTCCCCTGCCCCTTTTCCTTCTAATAAAGCTCTGAATACTGATACTGGGTTCTGTCATGACTGTAACCTTTCCACTCAGTAACCAGTGCCACCACCAGCACCGATTATTGCTGTGGGATGTTCTGTATGGCAAATGTGTTGCTAATAAAATACTGATTGGCCAGTGGCTAGGCAGGAAGTATAGGCGGGACTAACAGAGAGAATTAAAAGAACAGGAAGGCAGAGGGAGTCTCTGCCAGCCGCCAGGACAAGCAGCATGTAAAGATGCTGGTAAGCCACGAGCCATGTGGCAAGGTATAGATTTATAGAAATGGATTAATTTAAGATATAAGGACAGTTAGCAAGAAGCCTGCCATGGCCATACAGTTTGTAAGCAATATAAGTCTCTGTGTTTACTTGGTTGGGTCTGAGCGGCTGTGGGACTGGCAGGTGAAAGAGATTTATCCTGACCGTGGGCCAGGCAGGAAAATTCTAGCCACAGATTATCATCCTTTCATTGGTGCCATGGACTTGGATAGGAAATTCTACTCACTCGGGGTCCGGGGCTGAGCATTGTTGGAAACCTATACTAAGGACCTATGACTGACAGCTACGCTTTTTTTCATACTGCTGCTGCCACCTCCACCACCACCACCACCACCACAGTACTGCTTTGGGACTGTGCTTGTGACACCACGTCTGCCCCCACCACACAGGCTGCCAAGATTGGTGAGTTCCCCCACTGTTTCCTGCATCTGCAGCCTGAGCTATATTCCTCACACCGGACCCCTGAGGGGTCCTCGGCTGTGCTGGCATGGACTCATTCTCTCCCTTGAAGAAGGGGTCAATGCTGTCGGACCCCCGGGGGGTGCTCGTGCTGCATACACTCCCAGCCCTTACTCCTCTCTTGATGAAGCAGGGAGTAACCCGTGCTGATTAGGTAGCAGGGAGTAACCCATGCTGGTAGGATCCTTCTCCTACCTCCGGGACACCTGAGACTGGAGTCTGATCCCGGTTTGTTATTTTATTTTTTTTATTTTTTCTCTCGGCACTGCAGCCATGGGACTGATACCAGCAAATTTAGCTGTTTCAACCCCAATATTTCACAGCAGTTATCTAACTTCTGCTAGCGAAACAGGCAAATGAAAAGAGTTACTTTATCCCTAAGCTTTCTGCTGAAGCTCTGAACCCTTCTCCCTCTCCAATTCTGATTCTTTCTCTGCCATGTGCAACCACTTCTGTCTATCTGACTTCTGCTTTCTGCTCTCTGTCATTGGGTGGGCTTTAACTCACTTTAACTCCTCCCACTCAAGCTGTCCTGAGAAGCACAGAAGGGTCTGGAGCAGGCTAGGATCCATACAAATAAGTTTACTGTAATCAGGATGGCTCTTTAGCCAGAGACCAGTTTATATCCTGCCTCCTGGCAGGTCTTCCTAAAGCTGTCCTCAAGCCAGCAGACATCAAAAAATTCAAGGCATGGAGTAAAATCCATCTCTTGTTCCCCAGACCTCCCCAACAAAGGACTAAAACTTAAGCATCTGGAGAGCAAGGCTCCTGACCCCACAGGCAGAAGTTTCAGCTGTGGCATTTAAGGTATACCAGGGGAGAGATGACAAAGTCTGAGAATAGAATTACCAAGTGCTGGCATATGCTGGCTCCTGAAAGTGTGGGAGGGGTGCAGAGGGTGGAGGCCACACAGACTAGTGCTTGCCCTGCCAGGCCATCAATTGAGCCTTGTTCAGAGTGCCACCTAGAAAGACAACCAGTCAGCTGACTGCACCCAGACACCAAGGGGCAAGGGAACATCAAGCTAAGACCTCCAGCAGACCCAGGATCGGCCACAGGCTCGTTTTGCAGGGAACCCAGAATGCAGCATGGAAGTGATCCATTTCTTTCCTTCTGGACACCAGAGCCACTAACCCAGTCCTGGGAATTTGAGGGTCTCACCTCTCTTCGTTTCCCTATTGTCGGGGTAGGGAGGACAGCCTTATCCACCTCACCAGATTTAATTGTACTTTCAGGGTTACTTAATGGGAAAAGATTCTCCAGCTAAGACAGGAGCTTTCATTTCATTGCTCCCTCCATGTGCCTCACTTCAGACCTGTCAGGAGTGCTTCTCCTGCTCACGCACACAGACAGGGTCACTGCCTTGTCCCTAATTCCAAAGAAATAAATTCTCATGTACCACAAGCTTTTCTCTTCCCAGTTCCCTCTTCTAATGAATGGCTCAGCTAATGGTTACAGAATCACCACAGAAATGGAATCCAGGGATCATCAAGTAAGAAACTATAACAGCTAAAAAGTATTTACACCCCCAGACCTAAAAGTGTCTGGGTTCTACAAAAATAGACTTTAATATAACCATCTATTACTGTTAAATGCTCTCAACAATTGATCACCTGTGTCTCCTGGATACTAAACTAGTAAAGGAAACGGGTGCCTTAAATAATCTGTCTCTGATAAAGCTTAAAAACATGTTCCAATCTCTCAGTCTCTCTCATTAACACTAACCAATAGAAGCAGAGTACTAAAAACTAAAATGGTCACTAATTTTCTCATGGCTGCTTCTTAAAATGTTCAAATTTTTCCCAAGCTCCAGAAACCAGCTTAAATCCATCTGGACAGGTCGGATCTACTTCAGGCTTTTTCTGTCTCAACAGCATCCTGTCGGACACAAAAGCATCCTGTCGGACACAAAAGCAAACAGAGTGCCAAGCCAAGAGGGATGGATGGCTCCAGGGCAGCAGAACAGCCCACCATCCCAGGACAACTGTCCACCTCAGAAGGCCCCTTTCCCTAGCCCCCCCACAAGAGCCAGCTGATGCCCACCAAGTCAGCTGGAAGCAGATTTTCTGGGAGAAGCAACACCCCTATTCCTATTCACTTGCATTTTTATAATAAGCAAAAAGTCTGGAATGTTAGTATCCTGCCCTCACTCCTGCACATGTGCAGCTCAGGGTCTTGCATCTTATGTCATCAGGGGGTGCTGGTGACCACATATGCACCTTAAAAAGCCAGGTGCAGACCCCACTCTTTCTGCTCTCTGTTCTCTGCTCTGCTCTGCTCCCCTCTTGCCCCACCCCACCATCTTTCTCTCTCACCAGGCCTGGTCCCCTCTCCCCACCCTCCTCCTCCTAATAAAGCTCTGAATACTGATACTGGGTTCTGTCATGACTGTGACATTTCCATGTGGTAATCAGCACTGCCACCAGCACCAATTATCATCCTTTCACATGAAGATCCCAACTAATCCCCAAATGATGCTAACTGCAACACAACACTTTTCTTGGTACAACCCACTCAGTTTCATTGTCTAATCTAGCTGGAAAGAGTCACTTTTCCATTTCTTTCTAGTAGAATTACTCTAATGTATTAACAGGCAAGCTGGGGCAATGACTAGTGGTCCCATTTTTTATGTCCTACCCTCCCACTCCAAGAGCATTGTTCTATCTTTTGCTGCCAAATAAAGAGGAAAGTTAGTTCCTAAGAGCCCCTCATCCTCATCCAAGATCATGGAAGCCATCTGCTGAAGTCATGAGTAACTTGTCAGCAAAGTTCAGCAGCAGTAAAACCTCCTGGAAAACAGATCTCTTCTCACCAGTGGGTATTTATATAATTAGGGTCAATTACAATTTAGAATTTCTAGGGCATGGGGCTAAATTACAGTGACATTTTAAAGTGCTGCTAAATTTTCCCATTTATCTAGAAGATTTCTGGAGTAACTACGTTGTAATTAAGCAATTTTCTTCTTCCCATTTTTATTACAATTTTCTTCTTCAGGCTTGGCAATTACCCACCACTCCAGGACACCTTCTTTTAGATGTGTGTGAGGAGGAGGAGACCATCCAGACTTTGCTGGATGCCTAGACTAGGTTTTGCAGCCTGCTGAGCCTTAAATTTGAATGTGTAAAACAACTCTCAAGTAAGTTGCTTCAACACAATTCTTTCAAAGCACCCATACCCTTCCCCAAACCCAGAGCCTACTAAAGACTTACTAAGCTTTCTAAAGGACTAATCAAAACCTAAGCAGGGCACACTGTGATTGCTCAATGTTCTTTACAAGTGGTAGAGATTTTAATCAGTCCCAGGAAACAGAGAATTAGACTCATTTGCTTGTGCTTTTATTCTATGTTGCTCACCCATATATATATTTTTTATGAGGCTATACCTTTTGAGCTTCATTTAATATAGAGAAAATATTGTTGGTTAATTAAAGCAAAAGTTAATTAAGCTAATCCAATTGCATTCACTTCTACCAACAAGATGTCATACCTATAAACAAAAACAAAACAAAGACAAAAAGTAGAAGGCCTTGGAATTTTATAACAGTGGCACCTGACATATTCCTGAGAGAAGCCAGACCAGCTTTCAATGGCCTTGCAATGACTTGGCTTGTTCTGCAGAAGTCATAACCACAATGGTATCTACTAACCACCAACCACCACCATGAACAAACTCATTCCATGCAAGCACCCAACCACTCAGAACATCACCTATTGCCTACCCCATCTGAAAAAAGACAAGGAGCCAACATGGCAGCACATAACACATACTCATAATGTCAGCACCTGGGAGCCTGAGGTAGAAAGTGTACACATTACAAGGGAACCTAGGCTACACCACAATTTCAAGGTAATTTAGGAAGATTTGTTTCAAAAAATGAATGTCTAGAAATGGTAAAATATTTAGTTGTCTGAGTATTGGGGCACATACTCATAATCCCAAAAGGCAGAGGTAGGCGGGTCTCTGTGAGTTCAAGTCCAGCCAAGTCTATATAGAAAGCCCTAGATCAGACATGGATACCCAGTAAGACCCCATCTCAACAAAATAAAATAGTTTATTGTATATGATTAGCTACTTTAAGGATGATAGAATACATTCCTCCAACTAAAAAGCTTCCATTTCGAGTTGTACTTAACTGAGGAAACACACCAGACAAGTAGCTATGCCAGGTTTGAGCTCAGAAGAGAGCATAATTTGTATAACTCACATGTGTATCTGAAACCATATTTTGTTGAGTAGAAGCATTTCTTTCTGGAGAAACTTTCAATGATCTCTTCTCTGTCCAGCTTTGGGGTCAATGCTTGTGCCACTTCTCCTAAGCAGCACCCACCCTTCTTTGCATTTTCATGTCTGCCTACTGAAATCTGGCTTCTCGTCCAAAGCCCTGCTACTTCTTCCTCTCATAAGTATTTACTTTGCACATGCTATTGCAAGATATGACAGCACAGTAATATTGCATACTAATGAAGTTATTTCTTCGTGAGTCACACATTGAGGAACTGGTGTCTCTGAGCTTCCTAAGGTGATTTTGGAACTGCCAACATTCCTACCAAGTCTAGAAAATTTTCTAAAGGCAACCAACTAGAATCAACAGAGCAGAATTTCATTCATGAATACCAAATGTGCCAGGTATTTATTTTCATAGAATCTAATTCATTCATCAACCATATGACAAAATTTGAATGTAAATATATTAATGTGTTCCCCTAAAATAGTTTTCAATAGTTCTGGTAGATAAGGTTCTATGCTAGACACTTGATGCAAACCAATGATGAACCAAACCATAGGAAACAATGTTTATACAAATAGCCAAATGATGGCAATACTTTAATCTGGGGATTAAAACACAAATACATCCAAGAGGAATTCTGCTACCATTTACTTCTGGATTTTAAAGATCTTCTTCAACATTAGACATTCATATCTGATAAAGTTTTGAAGTTCCTTTAGAGTAGAAATTAACAGTTGTGGGTATCTTCATTCAAGGAAGCCATAAGTGTCCCTGAGATATAGTATAGGTAAGTTGAAGCTAGAACTTGTGGCCTCATGAAGTATCCAGTCTACCATGCAACTTCAAACAGAGAAAGGAAAGACACCAGAATATTGATAAGTATATCTATTTTCAAATTCATATTGCCATTCTAAATGCAAGTTCACAAATTCAAATGCCTATGGCCAAGAAGACTGATTATGATGAACACAAATTTGGTTTGTATGAAAGTCTATCAAGGGCATATTATCAAGGAACATCAGAGAAGATGGCATGGCACTCTGAATATGTTTTAGAAACTGAAGAAAGTGTACAGCTGACAGATTTCAACCCGCTTCTAATTGTTGGGAGCTGTTTGGACAGAGCATGTGCAATTGTGTTCAAGAAGACAAAGGCTATTACTTTTCATATTCAGACTCATGAGTAGTTATGATAACCTCCAAAAACATGTTGCTGATGTATGTGGTAGTAATTACTTCTAGAGGGTCAGAACTGCAAATGGTGTGGGGAAAACGCACATAAGAAAAGAGTGCAGGGACTCCTTTCTCTCTGTTCATGGTTGCTGACTTAGTCATGCGGCTCCCTGATCATATGACCTCCCCAGAGTACAGACAGGGGGTTCTTATCTCTAGGTGATGAAGGTTAGCTGACCAGCATGCAGTGTGTGCCTGCAATGAACAGAAGAAGTGAGAAGCTCCTCTTGAAAATTAACATGGCTAAAAGCTCATGTCAACCAGGATATCCTCTCTCAAATCAGCTGCAGAAAAACCAGCAAACGAAAACGCGAGGACAAATGTGCCACCCTGTCCTGCAACCAGCAGGGAATCTGTGACAGTCACCAATGTCCAAACACATTCCTATAGCATGGATCCCCACACTGCCCAAAATTCTCTTAGTACTACTCTTATCTCAAAAGTTTCCTTACTCTCTAACTTCTTAAAAAAATTAAATTGAGATCATGGTAAATTACAAGACAGAACAATGAATGCATGCATATCTTCCATCAATGTTGAGGATTTGCTAAATATACTTTACTTCCACACCACACACAAATACACACCACAAACACACATACCACACACACAAAAACACCCACACACACAAATCACACCCCACAAACACGCACACACACACACACACACACACACACACACACACACACACACACAC
>CABHPQ010153190.1:617-18146 GCA_902168405.1 Peromyscus aztecus | reverse complement strand
CCCAACTTCTAGGCCTCTGCGGGCCATTGATCTCTCCTCTTACTCAGACGCCAGCCACGGCCATGCCACCTGCCAGGAAGCCTTGCAGCCAAGAGGCCCTCACCAGAGCCGGAGCTCTGTTGTTCCGACTCCCAACCTGTGACACTGTGAGCTAAATAAAGCTCCTTGCTTCAGGGATTTCATTACAGTCATGAAAAACAGCCTAATAGTGGAGCAGCTGTCTGAAGCAAGGCCACAGAGCTGTCTGCAGCCGGGAGAGGAACATCCAGGCAAAGGGAGGGTTTTCAGAGTCACACCGTCACATGAGTTGGCGCTCTGACTTCCATCCTGTAGACAGGAGAAATAACAATGTTTACTGAGCTCCCACTCACTGTGGGCCACGCTCTGTTCGGAGCACTTTACACACAACAAACTACGTCACATTCTGGGTGCTGGGGAGATGGCTCGGCAGCAACAGGGGATCTGGTGCCTTCGTCTGCTCTCCCTGCCTCTTCTTCCTTTCTTTCTAGCAATTTCTTACTGATCCTTCAAGCTCCCAGGCCCTGTGTCAGCTGCTGTGAGTAAAATGGCCACCAGTTCCTCTGAGAGCACTCTGAACCAGCGGAGTGGCTCCCATCTCCTGTCCCCAGCCTCTCCTAAACCCTTCAGAGGATCCCAGTCTCATCTGGACACACAAGGTCCAGCTCTGGCCTCAGCAGGACTCTCTTCTATTTTTGGTTGTGAGTCTGTAACGGCTGAGCCATCTCTCCAGCCCCACCAGGACGCTTCTCTGAGCAACGTCATTTCTCTTGCCATCCCTCAGCTGTCTCTGGCCTCTGCCTACAGAAGACACAGTGCCAGACAGTCCAGGTTACAGAGGATGCGCACGTCCGCCTTTAGGACGAAAATGCTACCCAGCTCTGTGATAACCAACAGCAAAGACTGGGTGCCTACTGTGTGCTGGCTTGATGGGAGGAAGGAAAAGGATGACGTCAGATCCTGTGCACAAGCCTCCTTCTCAGTCTAGACTTTCTCCATGGCTTCTGCAGCCTGAGGCTGGGAGTCGGCCAAGGAGAAGGACCTTCAAGGAGCTCACAGGGTCAGGTCTGGAGCTGGGGTCTGAGGCCACACATCCTGTCAAGCTCTGGCTTTCTTGGGCAACAGAGTGAGGCTGGCCCCTGACTCAGCTGGGCACTGGGCTTCCTGCAGCCCCCTTCCCGGGCACATGAGTCTTTCCTGGCTCTCATGGGGCTAGGGCTTGGGGCTGAGCGGCAGAGTGCTTGCCACACAGGGGTGAGACCCTGGTTTCCACCTCTAGCCAGACCTCTCCTGCCAGGGTGGAGACTTCCTGAGTCTCAAGTCCTCTTGCCCTGGACAGGATAGACCCAGGCAGTTTCCTGTCATATTTCTTTCCAGAGGCCAAGGATTGTCCTAGCTCTCTTCTGCCAGAGGGCCTGACCTCTCTGCTCTGACGGGACCAAGCGGGAAATACACAAGGCTAGGCCAGGCTGGGTGTGAGACACTAGGAAGCGTGGGCAGCCCTGAGTGGCTCCACAAGGGTGTGGAGGTGTCCACAGGGTGGCCTGATTTCCATGCTTCTTAACAGAAGCCAACAAAGAAAGCTATTATAAATATAAATAATATAAACATATATAAGAACACACACACACACACACACAGACGTTGTGTGTGCACGACCACTTCAATAAATTAAATTATGTGAATGAAGCCAGGCTTAGTGGAGCACATCAATAACCCCAGCACTGAAGAGGCTGAGGCAGGAGGATTGTTAAGTTGGAGGTCAGTTTGAGCAAATGTCGTTCAGCTGAAGTGCACACATTCAGGCATGAAGTCTTCCTCCTCCTCTCATGACACCTTCCAGTCGCTAGCTAGGTGTCCCTCCCTCCCCTGATTATGACAAGCAAGCTCAGCTCCCCTGGGAGCTCATTGTTTCTGAGCAAACAACAAGATAGCAGCAGTCGCCAGAAGCGGGGAGGGAGATGAGGGTGCCACAGGATGGCGGAAGACACTAAAATCACCCCTGTAGATAGATATGAAGAGGAAAACATAGGGCTCAGAGAGGTTAATCAACTTGCCCAAGGTCACACAGCTAAGTGACAAACTGGCTTTGCGCCCAGGCTGTGTGACTCAAGAGACTATGATCTAGCCCAGTGATGGTGGCATTGTCCCTGGGAGGCATTTTGGAAACATGGGGAGGGCAGGTGTTTCTGGTTGCCATGGAACTGATGTTGTGGGGGGGGGTCACAGTGGTTTTAAGTGGGTACAAGTAGGGAATAAGACCCATTCTGGGATATACAAGTAGCCCTGAGTCACAAAGTCACATCCTGGTCCTTATGCCAACAGTACCATAGATTTCTCTCTTTCCCATGGTGGTATCCACAGCTGCATGCTGGCTGAATCCCAGGGAGGTGGGCACCCCCAGCACCCAGTCTCACAGATGGGGATGCTGCAGATCAAGAGAGGCGAGGCCATGATAAGCCGGCAAGTGGCAGCTGGGCCGGAAGGAGAGTGAAAAAGTCAAGGGCACAGATTCTGGGGGAATGCCCCAAACCTCAGTTCATGATGGAGCAATGCCTGAGAAGTTGAAACGTTGGAAGTCAAAACTCCACTGATACAACCACCAAACTTCCCAGCAGAGCCCAGCTGCTTCCCAACGTACTCGTGGTGATGTGGGCTGCCCTGCCAGAGCTTTCTCTTATTTTTCTTCCCTCCCTCCTTCCTTCCTTCCTTCCTTCCTTCCTTCCTTCCTTCCTTCCTTGGGGTTCAACAATCCAGAGCTTTGCACATGCCAGGCAGGCACTCTACCCCTCCAGTCCACGCATCTCCAGTCCACGCATCTCCAGTCCCTAAGACAGGCTTCTTTAATGGTCTCACTAAGTGACTCAGGCTGGCCTTGAACTGGCGATCCTCCTGTCTCCCACCTCCAAAGAGCTGGGATCATGAGCCTCTGCCACTAGGACCGGCCCAGCTCAGAATCATTGACTGTCAAGCCACACCACACATCAGTAGCCTGGAGGGGGAGAAAAATCAAGATTTAAAATTCTAAGTACGGTGTCCACTGAATGAGTCACCGTCACCCACCATCAACCACCACATAAATTCAAAATGTCTTAAGTCAAACCATTCCCAACCAGGGAATGCTCAAAAGATTTTAAAGGCGATTTCTTTGTTTTGGAGACAAGGTCTCAGTATGTAGCTCAGGTTGTCTTAAACTTCCAAGTCTCCTGATTCAACCTCCCAAGCACTGGGATTTCAGGTGTGTTCCATAGTGCTTGGTGTAATATTGAAAACAACAAAAAAAGGTTGTTGGGCTAGCATGTGTGAAGCCCTGGATTCAGTTTCCAACGCCACATACATTCGGTGTGGCAGCCTGTGCCGGAAATCCTAGCACTTGGGAGGTGGAGGTCAGAGGACCAGCCTTGGATACACTGCAAATTCTGGGCCAGCTTGGGCTACATGAGACCCTGTCTTCAAATAAGACTTAACATAAAATATAGGGGGGTTGGATCAGTAGTACATGGCCCACCTAGCATGTGAGAGGCCTTGGGTTTGGTCTCCACACAGGCATTACACACACACACACACACACACATCATTAGAACAATCTATAATGAATAAAATACCCTAATTAAAAAATAAGAGTCTGAGAAAAGTGGGGAACGCACACTGATCCTGTGCACAGGGCGAGTCCCTCCGTCCAAGTGTGAGTGCCTGGCACTCTCTTCTGTACGGCAGCCCACCCTCCACCTCCCCCTACCCCCGTGAGACATGGGGAGTCCAGTCCCCTTTCGGACCTTGGTTAAACACAGGCTGCTGCCAACTCTGGTCTGTGAGGCTGGAGGCAGACAGGGCTGTTGTCAGTGCGGGGCAGCCGGGCGGCTGGTGGGTGTGAAGCTCCACGCCCCGACCTTCAAATAAGCGCTGCTGTTTCCACCATGCTGGCTCTGTTGCTTGCTTCCCAGAAGCCTCTTTTGAAAACTCCCTGGTAGAAAATGGCACAGGCAGCTATTTCTGCCCCAAGAGAGAGAAAATGAGTTCGTGGCAGGGTGTCAAGCCCCAGCCCTGCCCCTCACTGCTGTGTGGCATTGGGTAAACCAGGGCCCTCTCTGAGCCTGCTTTCATCTGCCAGTGGCAGGGAAGGTTAGAAACGGTGCAAAGCCACATCGTCATCAGTTTAGTTCCACAAATAAACAGTACAAGGAGAAAAAAATAAGATTCTCTCCCTCTGTGCCCTGTGAGGCCAAAAGGAGGGCTCCGCAGATCCTCAGGACCTGGAGTCACTGGTGGTTATGAGCTGCCATGTGGGTGCTGGGAACCAAACCCTCGTCCTCTGGAAGAGCAGCCAGAGCTCTCAACCACCAAGCCATCTCTCCAGCCCCCAGAAGGAAGCTTTGTTGTTCAGTTTTGAAAGTGAAATCCTGAGGACACAGGACCTAGAAATTGTCAAAAGTCAACAATTCTGTTAGTTTCTTTTTTTTTTCCTTTTTTTTTTTTTCCTTCTTGAGACAGAGTCTTACCATTTAGCCCATGCTGGCCTTGAACTTATTATGTAGCCCAGGCTGGCCCTGAACTAATAATGTGACCCAGGCTGGCCTTGAACTAACTTTGTAGCCCAGGCTTTCCATCCTTTTGCATAAGCTGCCCAGGCGCTGGGCACACCCTGCTTCAAAGTCAGCAATGATGAGCTTCCTCTTCCATGTGGCCTCCCTCTCCTAGGCAGGAGAGCGAACGGCTCATGCAGGGGCAGAGGGTGGAAAGTGGAGGGAGAGAGGGAGGAGATTGTAGTGTCCTTTCCTTCTCAAGTGAGAGGAAATCTGTTCTCAGAAGCTCGATGACACAGTGCTCCCCAGAAAAGTCCCTTGTCACCTACAAGTTCTGTAGACCATTTCTAAGGGGTGTGGGCAGAGGTCCCCATCCTCCCAGCTGCCGTCACCACACACACCCGGAAGCGGCAGTGTCTCCTAGCCGGTCAGTGCACACAGTGCTGCTGAGACATCCACAGTGGGTTGAGTCAGGGCTGCTGACTTCCCTGGAGTCTCCTTGGTGCTTTCAAGACCTCTTGGCTCTCAGGACTAATGAACCAAGGATGCTCAGGGATGGAGAGGGGACCTGACAATGGCTCTGTAAGCAAACCACCAGTCAGCTACCAGCTGCTAACAGTCAAGTGAGCCACACAGGGGCTGGTTAGGTCCAGGATTCCAGCTAAATGTTCTGAAACTCTGTGAGGATGTTCCATGGGCAGGAGGGAGCAGAGGCTGGGGCTCCAGGTGATCTGGGAGACACCAGATGGACCTGATCCTCAGAGGAAGCCTCTTCCCTTGTATCGATGGTGACAGGCCCTCCAGGCGGTGACAACTTACGTTACACTTCTCGAGCCTTAGATTCTGAGGCTTTCCTTTTGTCTTTGTCTTTTTGAGACAGGGTCTCATGTAGCCCAGGCTGTCCTTGAACTCCCTCTGTAGCTGAGGATAGCCTTAAATTTCTGACCCTCTTGCCTCCCCAGGGGTGCTGGGTGTGGGACCTAGGGCTTCGTGCATGCCAAGAAAGTGTTCTACCCACTGAGCCATATCTCCAGCCCTGCTGTGGTTTTAATCTGTTGAACTTCCCAGAAAATGCATTGATTGGAGAAAGAGTTGCCTTTCCTTCAGTTCAGATCTCACTCGCTGGCACCGTGGTACAGCCAACAACCTGTCTGCCTGTTTCTGTCTCTGTCACACTCTGTAGAGTGTGAGCACCTGGCAGCTCAGTGGCCTTTTCTGGTGTCATTGTTGTGAGGAGACATTTGCATATGCAAATGAACACACATGCACATCATCTCCTTGCAATTCCCTGTTTCATGAAGTTAGGGATTATATGGATTCTTTTTTTAAAAGGTTACATGGGTAGAAAATATGTTTTGTTTTTGTTTTTTTGAGACAGTCTCCTTATGCAACCCAGGCTGGTGTCAAATCCCTGATCCTCCTGCCTCTGCCTCCCATGTGCCAGGATTACAGGTATAGTAGATCTATTATGTATAGATTCATTGTCTGATGACCACTGACAGGATGAATTAATGTAGTCTCCGCAGATGGAGGGACCTGGGGCTGGGTGTGGTGAGCCACAGGGCCTCTGTGCCCCCGATTCTCTGAGCTCCTATCCTTACGCTCCAATCTCAGCCATGGCTAGGTGTCAGCTCGTCTGAAATTTCACAGTGTCTGCCTTTGCTCTTTGCTGTGTTCACCAGACCCCATAGGCTGCCCCGCTTCAGGTCCAGGCACCTCTCTTCCTGCCTGCAGTCCAGTGACTTCTAAAATCAGTACACTCATGTGTGTGTGTGTGCGCGCGCGCACACACACACACACACACACACACACACACACACAGATGCTCTTTTCTGTCTCGCTCATGGTTGAGATTTTCACAGCATCATTTTGACACAACATTCCGGAAAATACATTCAGCTAAAGCATGTTTTTCTTTGATAGAGATGTGTCACCTTCCCAGCATTGCAGTGTGTACAATGACAGCCAATGTTTGTCACTCAGAGATAGATAGATAGAGAGAGAGAGAGAGAGAGAGAGAGAGAGAGAGAGAGAGAGAGAGAATTTAGTGTGGAAGGAAGTAGCACTCAAATTGCCTATGTTCCCTTGTTCATTTTGTTCCCTCACACTGCTGGGTGGACAGTCGGGGACAGCTGCCCACATTTCTTCCTCAGAGATATCAACAAATAAAGCAACATCAGTGAGAGGCAGCACCAAGGAAATCCGGTGCTGGAGGAGGGCAGCAAGCGGGGCAGAGCTTGGCCCCTGTGATTCATCCACTCCTTTCATCAACATTTAGGGAGACAATGGCTTCCCAGAGTGAGAAGGCTTCCTGCCTCCCTTGCAGCTAGAAACACCGCGTGGCTCTGTCTGCCTGCAGGACAGGAGTGAGTAGACATGTGGAGCTGTTTGCTCCTATCATTCTGCTGTCCACTTTCCTCTCTTCCTCCCAGCAGGAGATTCTCTTTAAGACTTCTGTGTATTTTGTTCAGTTGTTTTTGGTCTTTGAGACAGGGCTCATATAGCCCAGGCTAGCCTCAAACTTGCTATAGAGCCGAGGGTGACCTTGAACTTCTGATCCTCCTGCTTCTACCTCCCAGGTGCTGGGATTGTAGGTATGCACCACTATACTCAGTGTGATGGGGACCTGGGGATTGAACTCAGAGCTTCGTGTAGGCTATGTAAGCATTCTATCAACTGAGTCCCTCTTCAGTCCCCTTCTTATCTCTCTTTTCTTGATTGATCCATTTATCTGTCAATGCACTCACCCATCAATTCATCTGTCCATCCATCCATCCATCCATCCATCCATCCATCCATCCACTCACCCACTGATCCCATCTACCAGGCAAGCATTTACAGAAAGCCTTTGCCAGGTTCTGGGGATGCAGAAATTGAACAAATTCTACCTATGCCTCAAGGAGCCCCCAGTCTCTTATGCAGAGAGAGAGGACTCAAGTAGCTTTATACAACAGCACAGGACACATAGAGTCCGAAACTGTCACTTCTCTTACATGACCTCGAGGCGGTGACTTTATGTCCCTGAATTTTAATTTTCTTGTAATAAAACAAAGACAACAAAAATCAAAAGTCAGGAAGAAAAAGCACTCTTGGGGAGTGTGGGGGCAGCCAACACTCACAGCCACTTCCAGCTATTCTAAGTGGATACTGGGAAGTTGCTCGGAGGCTCCGAGGCCTGGTACAGGAGCTGAGGAAGCTGGGTTTGTGTGAGAGGAAGTGAGGAAGGAGGCCTATGCTGAAGGCAGAGAGAGCGTGGTTGGTGCACACACGGACACAGCTGTCACTGTGAGAGGCCAATGCTGAGACGCGGGGAAGCAAGGCTCCACTGCCTCTTCCCCACCATCATACCGGAAGAGACTTGGGACCAGGTGCAGGCTCAGAGCACCTGCCCAGAGTCTCCCAGACAGCCACCAGCAGGAAGAACTGCACCATGGGAGTTAATATCTGCTGCAGGTGCAGAGTCTTGGGAATTCTCTTGAGACCAAATGGAGGTCCTGACTCCTGTCCCCCACACGTCACACTGGCTGCTCCATGGACCTCTGTTCTTTGATCTTCGAGGCATACTTCACAAACCCCTCCTTTAAAGCGCCCATGTCCTGACTAATTTCCCATGACCGCTGCCCTGGCCCAAGTCACCCATATGTCCCACAGAGACTGCTATGTCTCTCACTTGGGTCCCTGCACCCGTTTCATCTCCACAGTCCACACTCTCCTCAGAACTAGCTTTGTAAAATCGACCCCAACCTGTTCAGAAGCCCCCAGTGGTGACTTCCACCCCCACTTTCCTGGAACAAAGCCCTTGGCACTGAGACCTCTGCCCACGCTCACACTGTTTCAACCACCTGGACTCTTCCCTGGCTCCCATGCTCCATCCAGGGCCTTTGCACTGGAATTCTCTTCCAGCAAGGCTCTGTCCCACCTCAGAAGTCCCTTGCCTTTCCAGCCTCAGGTTTCAGCTCACCGCCACGCCATAGAGGACCCCTCAGTGCCACCCCTACAGAGGACTCCTGGCTACATCCCAGGTGCTGGGGATGTGACCCAGTGGGCAGAGTGCTGTCTAGCATGCAGGAAATCCCGGGTTTCATCCCCAGCACTGTATAAGCACACACCAGTCATCCCAGCACTCAGGAGATGGAGACAGAAGCATCAGATGTCTAGGGTCAACCTTGGCTACATGGAGAATCCAAAGAGTCTGGTCTATGAGACCCTATCTCAATAAGAAAGAAAGAAAGAAAGAAAGAAAGAAAGAAAGAAAGAAAGAAAGAAAGGAAGGAAGGAAGGAAGGAAGGAAGGAAGGAAGGAAGGAAGGAAGGAAGGAAGGAAGGAAGGAAGGAAGGAAGCAAGCCACTTAATCCTCATATATCCTGTGAGTCTCTAAGGGCATGGTATAAACCCACCAAGCAGCTCCAGCACACTGGTACAGAGCACACACTCACTGGGTGAGCGAACACACAAAATTTGCCTCGGTGGTAAAGATGAGACACCTCAGGCTTTACTTCGGGGGGGCATTTTCAGGACATCTGAATGGAGTGGTTGCTACGGATTCTCAGAGGGGCCACACCCATGGCACAGACATGAAGCCGAGACCCAGAAGGGGGAGGAATGGATGCAGTCATGGAGCCCAGGCAGCAGCCAAAGCCAGCCACAGGAGCCCTGCCATAGCAGTACCCAGCTGGGACCTGTGCCGCCCACTTCTCCTACAGACATGTCCTTCCTCAGACATGATACTACCCAGTCTTCCAACAGTCCCCGCCCCCCGGGCCCTGCTTGGTCTCAGCACCCCGTCTGCCACTGATATACTTCTAGAAGAGGGGGAGGGGAAAATCCTCCACCTTCCCTTCTGGCCTTCAGGAGTGTCCTGGCAAGAGCTGAGTCTCCTGCTGCCCCAGGATAGGGTGACCCAGTCCAGAGGTCCCTCTGTCCCAGCTTCCCCCAGGCCCCCCTGGTAGCTGGATGAGTCCCACGGGATAGGCTCTCTCTGAGAATGGCTCCATGTTTAAAATGGGATTGTTGTCGGGCGGCGGCGCACGCCTTTAATCCCAGCACTGGGGAGGCAGAGCCAGGTGGATCTCTGTGAGTTTCAGGCCAGCCTGGTCTACAGCTCGAGATCCAGGACGGGCACCAAAGCTACACAGAGAAACCTTGTCTCAAAAAAACAAAAACAACAAAAAGGGATTGTCTTAGGGTTTCTATTGCTGTGAAGAGACACCATGACCATGGCAATTCTTATAAAAACATTTAATTGGGGTGGCTCACAGTTTCAGAGGTTCAGTCAATAATCATCTTGCTGGGAGCATGGCAGCATGCAGGTAGACAGTAGCTGAGAGTCCTACATCTTGCAGGCAACAGGAAGTCAACTGAGACCCTGGGTGGTATTCTGAGCATAGGAAACCTCAAAGCCCGCCCTCCACAGTGACACACTTCCTCTAACAAGGCCACGCCCACTCCAACAGAGCCACACCTCCTAACAGTGCTGCTCCCTATGGGATTATGGAGGCAGTCACATTCAACTACCGCAGGGGTGGAAGCCATGGCACCACCAGAAAACAGGAAGTCTCTTCTTGCTGCTGCTATCTGCAGTCACAGCTTAAGCACCTACTGTATGCATTTTCCAAAGTGCTTTTGTGTTTTCTAGAATAGGGAGCAGGGTGTGAAATATATGTTTTGTCCAGCAGCACAGGCTCTCACCCATGGCTGGGACCCACTGAATTGATTTATGTCCTTTATTGTTAGTTCATTCCGTCTCGGCAAACCCTACCAGAGAAACTCTCCAAAGGCCCATCACACAGCAGAGGACGGAGCGGGTGGAGGCCACAGGCTAGCCACCCTCAGGGGAGGCGGCGGCACCTGTGCATCTGTGGGTGTGGCGGAGGAGAGGTTCTTGGGGCACAGTGACGGGATCTCTCCTTCACGGGGCCCTCCGGCTGCTTCCTGTTCTAGGCCCTGACGACGCCTCTTTTGGTTTCTCTAAGCAAGATGTCAGGTTAGGGAAACAGATTCCAGCCTTTAATGAAAATAATGAGCTGCGTCAGAGCAAGGGCGCCGGCGGCGGCGGCGCAGCAGAGGATGAATTATGGCTGGGCCTGGGGTGGCGGCAGACAGCCGGGTGGGCATGGGTGACGGAGCTGTGGGAGGCGAGGCAGGGCCAGAGAGAAAGGCAAAGCCGGTCAGAGAAGGATGGAGAGGAGGAGGAGAAGGGGGTGAAGGGAAAGAAAGAAGTGGGGAGGAAGAAGAGGGAGGAAGAAAGGAGGAAGGAGAAGAGAGAAAGGAGAAAGAGAGAAGAGGGGGACTAGGGAAGATGGGGAGTCAGTGCTGTTTCCATTTGGCCTTGCTCCCGCCTCCTCTGACCTCCCTTGCAGAGAACCCTACCCATCTTTCTCCAACATCTGATCTTGCCACTCCTCTGCCTTCGGGACAAAGGCACTCTCCTTCCTGTGACAGGGCCAGGGAGAATCTGACTCCTGCTAACCCCTCCTCTTCCACACTCCCCTCCATACCTCTTCCCTGGGCTGTGCCCAGCTGCTCCTGCTGAGCGAACCTCACCCCTGCCCGCCTTCAAGATCCAATTCAATACCTCTGGAGTAGGGGGCAGGACTGATGCTACCTAGGAACACCCCGAGGCTGGGAGGGCAAGGTGGGGGACCAGACCATCTCAGGTGATTCCCCAGCCAATGCAGAAAAGCAAGATAAAGACACCAAGCCCTGAGCCTCTGGAGTCCTCAATGCTGGGAGGCACTGAGGGCTGGCCCAGGGCTTTTAGAGAGATAGGGTGGAGCTGGGGGTGGGTGGCAGAAGAGGAGACAATCGACAGCTGGCCATCTGAAGTGATCCTCCAGCATCCAGGTAAAGACGGAGGGCCAGAAAGAGGCAGCATCCTTGGGAGAAAAGGACAGGGACAGAGCATGGGAGGATTCTGGACCCCTGTGAGTCCCCATTCTTCCTGGTTCAGGTTACCAGAGTAAGCTAGAGCCAAGAGCACTGAAGCCTGTGGGGCGGGGCTGGGGGCTGGAGGGTGCATCCCAGGTCTGCAGCAGTGCACAGCCTCTTCCTCCTTGGGCAGGCACTGAAGAAAGACCTAGAAAATGTAGCAGGGGGAAGGTCTTCCTAGCAACAAAAAGTGAGGCAAGGGTCACAATGCCTCTTGAAATACAACAGCTTATGCATCATATAGATGGCTTCTCCTGGCCCACCTGTCTCCAGTGGTCTGTCTCACCTCTTTCCCTAGACCCCCTCCCGCCCCTGGTCCTCCCCACCCCCTGCCCCGTGGTAGCCTTGGTGACCTTTAGGCTGCTTTCCTACTATACCAAGCTCACCGATACTCTGGGGGGTTTGCATTGCAGTTCCCTTTACCGAA
Source organism: Peromyscus aztecus (assembly GCA_902168405.1). Taxonomy (NCBI): domain Eukaryota; kingdom Metazoa; phylum Chordata; class Mammalia; order Rodentia; family Cricetidae; genus Peromyscus; species Peromyscus aztecus. The sequence goes on along the minus strand of CABHPQ010153190.1, from coordinate 6,251 downwards.
AATTATCCCCCTATATTCTGGGATAGTGTCCGGCAAGCCTCGGTCTCCAGAAAAGAGCTGGTGCATACGGAAGGGCACACCACACTCTCCAGCCAGACCAGAATCCATAAGGATCTTAAACAAGAGTTTTCCTGATAGATTATATCTGGTCAAAGAGTTTGGAAATGGACTCTCTGTTCATTACGGGTGGACTTAAAACTCATAACGGACTACTACGAAGCTGTAAAAGAGAAGGGTCTCTTGCATGAACAGGGAACATGCTCTCAGCTGTGCAGCTAGCAAACAAAATCAGGTGAGGATTATACAAAGACAGGCTCCTAATTTGGCAAAAACAGAAGAAAAATATGTATGTATATGGGCTTGCTAACACATGAACGTACTACTTCTGGGAGGGTTCATACACTGGTGCCCGTGTCTGCCTCTAAGGAGGACCGGGTGCCCGGAGCCAGGGTGAAAGAGCATTTCCCTGTGTGCTCTTTAAACACTCTGACTTTCCAACAGGGAACTATATTCACCATTCAAAACCCAATGCTGTAGTATTTTTAGAATTTCGACCTTATCTCTAAATGGGCCTGGTTGCGTATACAAACAGCAGCGGAGTGATGGTGTGTAAAAAGGCTCCCATATCTGTCACCGAGTTACCCCCAGAGACCGGCATAGAGCACAGGAAGCAGAAGCCTTCAGACACAGAATCCACGCAGTCTGTCTTGTGGCCTCCTCTCCTGTGGCCGGACATTTGTGCAGACCGGTTCGTCCTGGCATTTAAAGAGCACCGACCTGAGGGGTGTTTTCTTGTTTCTTTCTACGTTGATCAATATTCCAAAGCTACAGAAAATAGAAGTGTTCCAGGCTCTTGTCCCGAGGGACCCTGCCCCTGCTTTCTTGAGGGAGGAGGAAGGCTTAGTTCTCAGGAGGCATGGCAACCACATGCCCGCATTTAGCCTTCCCCCGGGGGACAGTGATAAATTTGCCAAGGGCACAGGGCTGCGGAACCTGCCCCTGGGAACGAAGTTCTGACTGAATGTGGGGGAAAAGGGCATGCTGGGGGCATCTGTGGTGCCTGCTGCCTCTTCTGGAAAAGGTGCCCACCCTCAGCACTCAGCCAGGGGCTCCATCTGGCCCCGAGTCCAGAGCTCAGGTATTTTACCCTCCATGTCAAAGTGAGAAATGTTGACTTGACCATGACCGTGAGCTGACCTGAGCCAAGGAGAAACTTTCCTGCTAGCCAGAATGATGGCAGAGACGTCAGAATGACATGTTGAAAACAAATGTCTTGCCCACTTGACTGCATCTTCTAGCTCCTCTGCTCCACAGCTCGGCTGCCTAAGTCTAAAGTTGACCTGCAACAGCCCCAACCCATCAGGGGAAATGGTGGTGGCATGCTGGCTTCTTAATGTCCAGACATCCTGCTTGGGGAGGAGACTCACCTGGGGTCCCTGAGCTGAGGAATGGCTTCCACAGTGTTTCCAAAGAGCTCTCCAAGTCACCTTGTGAAAACTGTGGGTCCTGGCAGAAGCCTCTGGTTCAGGGCATGAGACTCAGGATAGCCAGTACTTCACTAAGACCCCCTGGCCTGGTTTCTGGAAGCATCCATAATGCAGCCACCTCTTATTACTTTCTGATACACCTGAGTATGACCACTGCCCTATGCATTGCAGCTGCTTCCTCTCCACAGCTGGTTCCTTCTCCACAGCCATCAGGAGGAACCCGTTAGAACCCACCACAGACCTGATACCCTTCTTGCTCAAAACGCTCCGCTATCTCCCACTGTCCTCAAGGCAAAAGCCAGAACCTTCGCACGACTCCCAAACACTGCGGCCCGGCTCCTCTCTACCTCTCGGTCAGATGCCCCTGTACAGCTCCTCTTGCTCCAATCCCTCCTGCCATCCTGACCGCCTCTGGAGCCTCAGTGACTTTGTATTTGCTGGACTTTCTCCGACGACCTTATTCACGCCTCCTCTCCTCACTTTCAGTTCTCTGCTGAAGTGTCACCGTCCCAGGACAGCTTTCCCAGAGTGCTGCTGTCCATTCCACTGTCCCTTTACTCCCCAAATGTCACATCTACAGGCAGGTATTATATATTAAACTGGATCTTATTATCTGTTTTCTAGTTTTCTCTCCATTTTAGGATGTACCTTCATGAGCCTGGGTCACCCTCCAAAGTCTCGCAATGATCCAGTGAAGCGACAGCCTGGTGAAGAACAGGTGTTGAAAGATTTCTTGGAATAGCTGTAGAGACAGCTTGGATGGTAAATTGCTCCCTGTGCAAGTGTGAGGACCTGAGTTCAAGTCCCAGAACCTATTGAAAAGCTGGGTGTGGAGGCTTGTGCCTGGAATCCCAGCACCATGGAAGAGGAAATGTATTTCCCCAGGGCTTCCTCGCCCAGCAGCCGAGCTGAATTGCTGAGTTTTAGACTCAGGGACAGACAGTCTCAAAAACTAAGAGGACACTGACTGGGGAATTTATTAGACATTGACCACTAGCCTCCACACACATCTGCCCATGCATGTGCACATGCACACATACACACCTGTGTGCACAAACAGACTCTGGTGGCTCTGGGGTTTCTCTCTCTCTCCCCTCCGTCCTCCCTCTCTGGGTGGACCCCATGTATCTGTTGTCCACGTGTCCAGGTGACTTCAGAGGTGACACTCTTTAGTTAGAATACTTCATTGCTGGAGACAAAGTCCACCATTTCCTCAAGGCTGTCAATCAAAGTGGGAGCCCAGGGGACTCTAAGACTCTAAGGGAGACATAGAGTGAGTCCCGCTGGGACCCAGGGCTTTCAGGGAAGCAGGAGGAAGGCAGAGGCTATGTCTTTGCAAATCACAAGTGAGGCTTTCTCTGAAGCCGGATCCCCTTCCAGGAAAGTCTCAACATTTCATCACATGGAAAATAGCCATCCCCAGCGATAATGGTGATGAAGAGAGCAGTTGTGAATGGCCGGGTGCTGGGTGGAGGACACTGAGTGCCTTCTGACTTAAACCTCCAATATCTCCACATACTAGCTCTGTTGGCCAGAAAAGAAAGCTTCAGAGAGGTGAAGTGACTTCCAGAACGTCCCACAGAATCAAAGAGGGAAACATCAGCTTGGAAACATCCTCACCCTCCCGGTTTGGTCAGTCAGAGCCCTGGGGCAGCCATGTGCACAGTGCCCTGTGGCTTCATGTGGCCCTGACTAGGCAGACACAGCTGGGTTGGTAAGAAGGTCTTGGACCCCACATGCTCAGCCTCTTGGGGAACACAGCAAGGACAATGACCAGCGGCTGGGGGCAGACAACCTTGGGCTGCATTTTCCTCTGCCTGCCAGACAAGACGCACTTGGTTCTAGCCATCTTTAGCCACCATAGAGTGCTGAGGCTTGCCCTGTTCCTGGACAGCCTTGTGGTCTGTCAGTTCTATACAGTGTGGTCCTTCCAAACCTAAACCCTTCCTTGACATGAACTTGTAGTCACAAGAGTCTCAGAATGTCACCCCCACTGTCTCCAAGGTGATGTTCTCTCTTCCCCTTGATTCTGGCTCAGAAACTGATGCTTACTCGGGTGGTGACTATGGGGCGCTGCTGACATGAACTGTCCAAGAATAGCACTGGAAAGATCCAGGATGGACCAGTGGTCTGCTGTGGGATGTCTTTCTGTATGTTGTGAATATGTGTTGCTCTGACTGGTTGATAAATAAAGCTGTTTGGCCAATGGTGAGGCAGAATAAGGTTAGGCAGTACATTCCAACTGGAGAGACAGGAAGAAAGAGGGAGAGACACCATCCCGCTGTCCTTCGAGCAGCATGTAATGGCACACAGGTAAAGCCACAAAACATGTGGCGACATATAGATTAATAGAAATGGGCTGAGCTTAGTTATAAGAAGCTTGAGCCATAGGCCAGGGTCATACAGTTTGTAATTAATATAAGCCTCTGTGTGCTTATTTGGGTCTGAGCAGCTGCAGACCAGGTGAGACACAGGAAAACTTCTGACTGCAGTGGTCATCTTCCCAAGGGCAGGGAAGTGGGATAGAAGGCATTATGGTCATGAGGTTCCTTCAGGAATGTTCTCAAGTTGGATTGCGGTGGTGTCTGCTCAGTTCTGTAAACCTACCAAAATTCATTGATGCATAGACTCAAAATGCACAAATTGTATACATAAGAATTAAAACTCTAGCTGGATGTGGTGGTGCACACCTGTAATCCCAGCTGCTTGGTCTGGACGACTGCAAGTTCAAAGCCCATCTGGGCTAGAATGAGTTCACAGTTTCAGTGAGACCCTGTCTCAAAATAAAAGGTAAAAAGAGAGATGGGGGTGTAGCTCTGGGGAAGAACACTAGCCTAGCACACACAAAGTCCTGAGTTCAACATCTAGTAGTAGCCCTCCGAAAGAACCAACTTGAAAGGAGACGGAGGCTGGAGGCTGGGGCTATGGATGCCTCGTTGGGACATGTTAGGCTGATGGGTGCGTGCTAGCTGGAAAGGATTAGGCTGACATACAAGGGGGAGGAATAAGTTTGATGGTGACGGCTGGTGAAGCGTTGATGCTGCCCCCCCAGCATCCCAAAAAAGTGGCTCATATCCAAGATGCATATGCTTGCCCAGAGCCCTTGTCCCAAAAGTGATGGAGGACAGGTCTTGTGGATTTCCCAAAGTCTGTGTGTCTACTGACCCTCCTCGGGGATGTCTGGTTACCAAGCAGCCAGGGAAGAGAGAGCCAGGATTTCCTCTGGAACCACAGACCGGGCATCATCACTCCCGCCAGCAGCATGACAATAATGTCTAGCAGGGCAAAGGCTGGCCAAGCTTACCAGAGACATCATGAGCGGGGTTTTCCTAAGCCTGGGGATCCACAGCTGTGTGTGCTGTGTCTGTGTGGACCACTTTCAATTAAATGAGAGGACAAAGAAAATCAATTTGAAGATGCTGTGCCTTCTGGACTGTGATCAGTCAAGTCCTTCATCTCTCACCCAGGAGGCTCCAGTCTTCCACCAGTCAGCTGAAGCTTGCTATAGGTCAACTCAGCAGCTGTGTGCAAGCCTTTGCCTGTCAGTACACACCTCAGGCCTAACTTAAAGACAAGAGTTCATGCTTCTTATCCAAGATCACACAGCTATGTGACTGGAGGAAACTCCCAGTTAGTTGGTAAAGTGTTTGCTATGGGAACACAAGGACCTGAGTTCACATCCCCAGAACTCCTGTGAAAAGCTGAGGGTGGTGGCATATGCCTGTAATCCCAGCACTGAGGAGGCAGAGACAGGAAGATCATTAGGGCTCTTTGACCAGCTCCAGGTTCAGCTAGAGACCCTGTACCAAAATATAAGGTAAAGGGCTTGGCAAGATGGCTTATTGGATTAAGGGGCTTGCCAGGCCAGTGACTTGAGTTCAATCATCAGGACCCACATTGTAGAAAGAGAGTGGACTTTTGCAAGTTGGCCTTTGACCTCCACACTCATGCCATGGCATGTGTGCCCCCCCATAATAAATAAATAAAAATGAAACAAAACATCTTTTAAAAAAATGAAATGGAGAGTGACTGAGGAAGACACTCGACATCCATGTCTGGTCTCCACACAAACATGCACATGTGAGCTTGTTCACCTGTTTTGCTCAAACACACACACACACACACACACACACACACACACACACAC
>CABHPQ010153189.1:0-16115 GCA_902168405.1 Peromyscus aztecus | reverse complement strand
ACACACACACACACACACACACACACACACACACACACACACTTCAACCAGCGACTTAAAACTCTGAGAGGCCAAATCACTCTTTGCCAGCAAGAGAAAGCTCTAAGCCCCCAAGATCTTCCATTCTTGAAACTCTGGGCAAACAGCCCTTGCACAAAGGCCACAGAGGGTGGGGTTTGGGGAGGGTTCTCAAAGAGCCTGTTTTGCATCCGTCTGCAAATGTGCTAACGTTGCATTTATTCAGAACCCGTGTTTTTAAATGAAATTTTGGCATTCTGCTTTTAATCCCAGCAAGAGCTCTTTGGTATATTGACCTAAAAGGGTTTGGGGCTGCCAAGATCTTGCAACGTGGATAAGATCTTTGGAAAGGTTAAATGAGCCGATTTTCAGACGCTCTTGTCCTCACAGGCTCAAGAATCTCTCGGCTGAAAAACAACAGTTGTAGCCGACCCTCTTCTGTGTCTTCCTCCCTCGATCCGGCCTCAGTTCAGAAGGAAACCTGCTACGGCAGGGCTAAACGCCGCACTCCCACTTCCGTTTAAGCGTTTGGTTTCGTCGGAGGGAAATTGGACGACCTCTGTTGGTGGGGCCGCAGCCCTACAAGACTCCCGGGGCTCAAGCAAACTCCTGGGGCTCAAGCTCGATGCAGGGCCAAGGTCTGGCAGCAGGGGGCGCACCCCAGCTCACAGCAAAGACAAAGGCCAGAAGCAAACTGTTGTGGGGTGGTGAGCGGATGGAGGCTGCTTGGAAAGGCAAAGAGCAGAATCTGAGGGCCAAACAGCAGGGCCAGGAAGAAAGTCTCTAACCTTTCACCCCCAAAACGAATATTGAAAACACAGAAAGACAAGGCTGGCCGTTTCCTGTCCTAGGAGGTGAGAATCATTTCTAAGATGATTTCTGTGCTCAGCACTTTGCTAGACAGATGTCAAGAGTACATGCACGCATGCGTGGACACACACACACACACACACACACACACACACACACACACACATCCTGCATCAGCATGGCTTCCAAGGGTGGTGGCAGCCTGAGACTCAAGCCTCCCACTGCAGGCCTTGGGAAAACCTACTCATTCCTGCTGCTTCTGGAGTTGGCCTGGCCTCAGCGCTGGATCCAGTCCTTTTCTTTTCATGCCATTTCCTGTCCCTCCCCACCCCCGCCAAGCACAATCAGTGACCTCATTCCCACTGCTTGGAGTGCCTTGGGGGATCCTTAGCCAGAGGCCGGCAAACAGCCCTAGCTTCTACCCTGGGAACACACAGCAACCAACCAGCAGCACTGGCCATTTGGTTTTGCTTCTTAGAAACACCATGTATTTCCTCAAGCACAGGAAGCTCCCTCATACGGTGCTAAAAAGCCTCAGGCTCCTGACCGCTTCCACAGGCAGGCATTCCCTGAGCTCTAGCACAGCCTGATGCTGAGTGTCTGAAGGCTGACAGACCGGTGTAACCCTCCCGGCAGAAATGATGACATTCTTAAGAGACACTTGATCTCCCTTAAACCTCAGACTACTAAGATGATGGACTCCAAAGAATTAGAATTTCTAGTTGTTGTCTCTTGCGGGGAGAAGGAGAAATCTGGAGTCCTCTTGCCAGCCAGAGAGGAAACTCGTCTCTCAGGAAGAGATTTCACTCTGTTTGGCCACTTGGTAGGAAGCACCGGAGCCCAAACAACAACTGGGGTCTGTGATGGGCAGGACCGCATCCTCACCAAGCCTGCTTGCTAGGCACACCTCTTGTGTCCTGTTTAAATCTAGACCTCACGTCGGGATACTGAAGATGGAGTTAGTGGGATGTGTTCGTTTCTCCCGCCAATGGGACCACCTTGAACAAATCTTTCAGTTGATCTCTTGGGGGTAGATGGCTGAGCCTGGCTCATTCAGGCTGCCAGGGCCCACCCAGATTACCACCAATAACAAAAGGACAGAGCAGTACGGTTAGACTCATCACTGGACCTGCTAAGATCATGAACAAGCCTGGCATGTGTGGAGTCCCACTGAGTGGAGGCTGGGCAAGAACTGGAGCCACCTGTGGGTGATCTGTCTTTTCTTCCAGGTCACCTGGAAACTGGCTTCTCACTACGGACTGGAGGCCTGTGGCCAGGATGTCCACACAAGCCATCAATGATGGCCCCACAGAACACCAGGACTCAGCGTTTGTCCTTTTTTCCTGCTGTCTGGAATGTTAGGGTCTCTATTCCAAGTTCATCTTTCCCTGGCTACACAGCCAGGCCTTTCTAAATATCCACAGTTATGTGGTCCTTTGTTGTGGCTTCGATTTCCTGTGTCTCTTCAACACATGAGAACAGAGCACCAGAAGGAGAGGAGAAAATGAAGAGTCAGTTTGCTTTCCTGTCATGCCCCAGTGAATCCACAATGCCCCCGCTCCCCCCCCCCCCCCCCCCCCCGCAAAAGATCCCCAATGCCAGTGTGGTCAGAACATGCTGTATTTGATTCATTTTCTTTAAGATAAAAGTTTTATTTTAGAGAGAAGCACAAAGCCCTGGGTGTTATGTCAGGGCTCTGGGACTTTCCAACTGTGCAAAATAAATTGTATCACCCCTTGATAACCCAAAGGACACAGTGGCCACCTCCTCACCCAGGGTCCCCACCCTGGACCCCAGCAGGCTACAGGGGGCCTCACCACATTCACTCAGGCCACTTGACTCTCAGAAGTGATTGTGTCTCCCTCTCCCTGTGTGAGGGTTAATACTAATTGTCAGCTTTCCAGATCCTACAGTCACCTAGGAGACAAACACCTGGACATCTGTGTCAGGACGTTCCTAGATTGGGTTAACTGAACTGGGAAGAGCCATCCTAATTATGGTGGCACTGTCCTGCAGGCTGGCAGTCCCAGACGGAATGAAAAGGAGAAAGCGAGCTAAGTATCCATCTCTCTCTGCTTCCTGACTTTGAATGCGAAGTAACCAGACCTCTTCACACTTCTGCCTTCTCCGCAGTGATGGCCTGTACCCTCCAACCTGGAGCCAGATGCCCTCCTTATGGTGATGTCAGGTGTGTTTGTCAAAGCAGCAAGAAAAGTAACTAATACACCCTGCCATGTTACCATCCTAAAGCAGGGACTCAGTTTACCTCCTAAACTCCTCTTCTAGCCTCTTTGCTCTCCCCTTGAAGCCAGAGTTCCTTGACTTCTCTTTCCTTACAATCACCATTAACACACTCCTCCATGGTGCATGCATTGATTGAGTGCCTGCTGTGTGCAGCACACTCCTAAATCCTGGGACTATAACACTGGCAGAAACTGAAAACCTGGTCACGTTCTACCTCCAGCCACTCTCAGAGGAAGTGGCCAGCCAAGGGAGACAGGTTGGCATCAGGAAGTGCTGGGCTCCTCTGTGCCCATCTGTCCTCCCTTACCAGAAGCTGAGAAGAGGCAGCAGGTACCCCCTTCACAGACTTCAACTCCCAGAATGCCGTGAGCAGCTTAATCCTCAACTCCTTATAAGTCACCCGGCTTCCGGTGTTCTGCTACAGACACAGGAGATAAAGGAGCTTCTCTCTCTTCCTTCTGTGCAGTCATGCCACTCCTCACCCCTGCAGGTGTGCCACGCCCCCCCCTCGGGCGTGCACCTGATCTATCTGTTTTCCCCGACACTGACCTGACTCAGTGTTTCTCCTCGTCTCGTCGTCGTTCTTTTCACTATGTGTGGTCACAGCCAAAGACAGCAACTACCTTCTACCTTGGGGCACCCCTGGATATTGGGATGTTACCAGATGTTTCTGACCTCCTGGTGACCCACTGACACACACACACTCACACACGCATGCACATGTACATCATTGTTTTAGATGCTAGCACAATGAGGCAGGAATCGCTTTGTGAAACACAATGGGATAATGGAGGCTGAGGTCACAGCACACAAGAAGCCCCTTCCTTTCCCCCACGGAACCCAGAGGGCAGAGGAAGGGCCTTTTCCCCTGACCTAATCCTTTCCTTACATCCTTTGCCTTCAGGGTCCTGCTACTGCTAGTGATAAACCAGTCTGCAGGAAGGGTGTGCATAGCCCACAGAAACAAGGAGGAGACATTGTCCCCAATGGGGAATGGGTTTTCACTTGCTGTCCACCTTCCCTGGTGACAATCTCAGCACTGAGCTGAGCTCCACCCATTACAGCTGTTCAGTCTTTCCATCACCAGAACCCTGGGCTTCCCCATGGCCCACATCATGGAGATGGGGAGGGTCCCCTCGCCTTGTTCAGCCCAGACACACCTGCACAGAAGGCTCTGCCCTGTAGCTTGAAGGCTGCTTGGTAGACTGTCTTCTTGCCAGGAATAACCGAATCTCAACCCTATTCCATGCTCCTCTACCAAGCACTGAACAAAATCACATTCTTACTACTGGGCTCCCAAAGGCTGACCTGATACATCACCAAACACAGGCAGAGCGAAACAGGGACCACTGTCTGATGTGCCGCTGACGCCGAGATCGCTTGCCATTTATATGTGGAGACATGCGTCACTAAATCACTAGACCTGGGAGGCTCAGGCACTCGCAGGGTCTGACTCATCCTGACCCCCCTTTGCAGAACTCAGTAGAAAATGTTCTAGTGGGAATGGGAGGGAGAGGGGGAAGTCTGAGTGACGCAGGGGATGGAACTGCCAGATGTGCCTCCTGCTCATCTAACCAGAAGGGCCCGCCCGGGTCCATGGTACTTGGTTGTTTTTAAGGCATTTGCACAAGTTCAAGAACGAAGGTGGCTGCAGACAGCTCACTCGCGAAGGCAGAGCATCTCCTTTGGCCTTTTCTGTAGTCACATGAACTAACTGGACCGGAGAGGTGGCTCAGCCGTTAGGAGCACCGGCTGCTCTTGCAGAAGACCCTGGTTCTATTCCCAGCACCCCCGTGATGGTTAAAGTGATCTGTAAACTGTGGGTCCAGAGGATCCCAGGCTGTCTTCCACACGCATGTGGCACACTTACATGCAGGCAACACACGCACATAAAATAAAAATGAAGTGAATCTTTTTAAAATGAATTTTAAATGGTTGGGGTTGGTTTCCTGTTTTATCTTTGTAAAGGGGGCAGTCATCCTCTCTCCCCGTCGGAGGATGACGGGGGAGAGGATGACTCCCATGCCATGGGATCCCCGGGTCACTGTTTCTTTCTTTGCTTATTCCATCACTGAGATCGAACCCAGGCCTGGGAGCAGTCTAGGCAAGTGCTCTTCTTCTGAACTGTATCCTCAGCCTTCCCGCTGTTTATTCATCTTGAGACAAGTTCTCCCTAAGTTACGCAGGCTGCCTTGAATTTCCGATCCTACAGCCTCAGTGTCCTGCACACCTGGGATTGCAGGGAGGTCCCACCCGGCTCGGCCTAACCACTGGTTTTTAGAGTGTGTCCAACTGCTGTGAATTCAGATGCCACTCTTTTAAAAAATACATATTTATTTTATTTATGTGCATATGTGTGTGACTGGGTGTGTATATGTGCACCCCAAGTGTGTAAGTGCTCTTAGAGGTCAGAAGAGGGCATCTGGTCCCTTAGAATGGGAGTTATAGGCACTTGTGCGCCGCTGTGTGGGTGCCGGGAACTAAACCCCAGTCCTCTTAACCAGTGAGCCACCTCCCCAGCCCTAGTGGCACCCCATAACTCAGCATAGGAAGGCTTTCTGCTTTCACCCTGTGGTTTTGGGGGTTTGAACTCAGGTCATCAGGTATGGCAGCAAGTACTTCCACTGAGTCATTCTGTCAGCCCCAATACACGTATTTTAAAATGTAGGTTCTATATGTGATAGAAAGTAAGATGTTTGTCTTTCTGAGTCTGGCTTATTTTGCTTAATAGGACGATCTCCAGTTGCATTTATTTCCCTGTCGATGATGTAACCCCCGTCCTTCTTTATGGCTGGAGAGAACACCACAGAACTTCTGTCTTACGTCGTCCCTGCCAGCTCATCGATGGGGGCATCCAGATTTCCCTTGCTCTTGCACCATAGGATGCCTGGCTATGACCCCTGCTTACTACTGCTATGGAAACCACCGGAGCAGAGCAGGTGGCCAAGGCCAGAGGAAGGACTCCACCTGAAGCCGCTCTGACTCGTCTCCTCTCCATCACGTTTAGCTGGTTGGGTGAGTACCCTGATGCGCCTGTTCTTCTCCCACGTGATGGGCTTCTCTAACTGGCACATGGCAAGGACTGGTAGTTTGTTTGTTGTTGTTGTTGTTGTTGTTGTTGATGTTTTTAAATCAAATGGCCAGTCACTTTAGGTGACCACCAGGCCAAGAGTGAGAATCATGGGAGAAACAAGACAGGAGGGAATACTCAGCATTCAGGAAAGAGGAAAGGAAGGAAGAAGTTGCAGATTGTGTGTTTGGACATCTGAGCACTATCACAGCTCAGTGAACTATGTAGAGCGGTGGTTCTCAACCTGGGGATCGAACGACCCTTTCACAGGGGTCACATATCAGATATCCTGCATATCATATTTTTTTTTCCAGAGCTGAGGACCGAACCCAGGGCCTCGCGCTCTACCACTGAGCTAAATCCCCAACCCTTGCATATCATATTTATTCTATGATTCATAACAGTAGCAAAATTACAGTTGCAAAGTAGCAATAAGAATAATTTTATAGTTGGGGGGGGGGTCACCACACCATGAGGAATTCTATTAAAGGGTCGAGGCATTAGGAAGGTTGAGAAACACTGATCTAGAGGAAGGGAATGGGGGTAGGAAGGGAGACAAGAGGTAATTGGAGGGTTAATATGAGCACAACAAAAATGATATATATGTATGTCAATGTCATAATGAAAACCACTCTTGTATACTGAAGAAAATTAATAATAAAAATGTGATTTTATTTTTTTTAAAGAAAGGGCCTGGAGCCACTTACCTAGCATGAACAAAAAATTTGGGTCCACTCTCCAGCACCACAAGAACTGGGTGTAGTGATGCACAGCTGTAACCTCAGCACTCAGGGCCAGGGACAGAAGCAGGAAGGTCCGAGGGCATCCTGGGCTATATAATGAATTCCTGGCCAGCCTGGACTACGTGAAACCCTGTCCTGATTTGCTTTCTCTTGTTGTGACAAACACTCTGACCAGAAGAAACCTGGGGAGGAAAGGGTTTGTTTCATCTTACAGCTTACGTCATGAAGGGAAGGCAGGAACTCAGGGCAGGAACCTGGAGGCAGGAACCGAAGCAGAAGCTATGGAGAGGCTGCGTTACTGGCTTTCTCTCCAAGCCTTGCTCAGCCTGCTTTCTTATATTATCTAGGACCACCTGCCCTGGGGTAGCACGTCCCCTGTGGGTGGACCCTCCCACATCGATCATTGGTCAAAAAAGTGCCCTACAGATGTGTTTACAGGCCAGTCTGATGAAGACATTTTCTCAATTAAGGTTCACTCTTCCAAACTGACTGTACCTTGTGTCAAGCTGACATAAAAACTACCAGCACAGACCCTGTATCAACAAAACAAAACACAAATAAACTTTCTCTCATTCGGACTTAGGCAGTCCTATGGAAGGGCCAGATTTCAGACTGTATTCTGTAACTGACTCTGTCTATGAATGCTAGGTCCAGCATCATGGGATGGATGGGTGGCACTCTCTTGAAGATCTAGCTTGTCATTGCATTCAACACAAGTTTGGGTCCCTCAGAGGTGTCTGTGTATCTCCTGCTCGGGTCTCAGTTTACCTGGGTGCCCTGCCTCAGGATGGCTGGGAAAGTCAGGAAATTTGACCAGAGTAGGGTGAAGACGGGGTTATTGCACTGTGCAGTCACAACAGAGGTATCCCCTCCTTCCACCATTCAGCTGTAGACAGAAGCTGTACCCCAGATAGTATGCTTTCCAGCCCCAACACAGGCTAGTTAATCCTTCCGTCTCCACATCTGAAATGTCTTCACGCCTCGTTGAGGTCTTGGGAGCATGGTGTGTACGAGGTACTAGGATGGAGTCAGGCATGTCTTTCCACAGAACTCAATAGCTAGAGACCATTTTGTTTAATGTGCCTGCAAGCAGGACAGGCTGCTGGGTTGAGGCCACCATGTTCCAGTGTGCTGACTGCTAGGTCTCTAACTCAGAGCTGTGGAACACCCAGGGAGGCTGGGGCCAGATGAAGTACCTGAAGCAGAGAGGCCAACTACATCCTTCGATGTGAGCCCCTTGGCCTTCCCATGACCTGACATCACCCAAACCTAGTTAGTATCTGTGATTATACAGGCGGTTCAAATACGCAGTGTTCACATAAGTCTCCTCACTCTGAGTTGAGGAGAGCATTCTAGTGGAAATTCCTGCTCTTGTCTGGGAGAACTAGCCTGAGCAGAAGGCAAGAGAGTGTGGGGACCCCCTGCCCCTCACAACCACACAGCAGGCCTGAGTCCCCCACTCTGTGAGTTTCAGTTACATTGGCAGTGAACCCCGTGTACCTTAGGTGAATGGTATTCCCACCCTGCAATAATCAGGGCACTAGTGACAATCACTGCTTCAGTATCCTAACACAGGCAGGCACACACGCACATGCACACACTCCTTGCATAATTGGCTTTTCCTCTGACTCACAACATCTTCCCCTAGTGCATAAATGAAACCGCACACCTCCCATCGTACACCATGGGAACACAGTGCTCCTAAAGAGAGTGCTGGATGTTTACATGGGAAAATATGTATTCATTAAAAATACTGTTTGAAGCCAGAAATAACTTATGCATTGACGGTTTAGAAGGAGAGAGTGGGAAGCCCTTTTCCCTAGTTATTCACAAAAAAAGGTCTTACTGTTGCCATAGATACGGATCTACTCAAGGGCAGAGCCCTCTTGGAGGATGTACTCCTCAGCCTTGGGTTAGGTGTGTGCGTAACAGCAACAAGGGAAGCGCAGAGAAATTTGGGAGTGCAGCCTGAAGGCCCCTCCAGGTTGCGGTGTCAGTGGGTGTCCCAGAACTTGCCAACACAAATTCAGAGGAGCCTCAGAGGAGCTGGCCTGAACTTCAGACCTGTCCCTGACTGCCACCTGAGACAGGAGGAGCCAGCGCCTCCGCCCAGTCCCCCCAAGGCAGTAATAAAAGTCTAACTCAATAGCTAAAGACACTCCTCAACCCAAGAAGAGCGAGTCTAGGTTTTCCAACTTGAAATGTGCATTACAGCAACGTTACTGTCTGACATCTTTGTTTTATGTTCGGTGTGGCAAATTCTCTGTGAAATAAAACAAATAGAAAGCCATGGCCAGTTAGAGCCAGCTGGTTTAGCACTAGGGCCTGGGAGGGCCCGAAATGACGTGCGCAGAGAGGGAGGCTTGGGGGAGAGACGGATGGGTGGGCCCAGACTGTTCACTTGGATGTGAACTTGAGCCCTAAATCTGCATTCTCCTGGACACTCTGAGCGTAATCACTTGGCTCAAAACTTGAAAGTCTTGGGGCTGGAAAGATGGCTCAGCGGTCAAGAGCACTCACATACTCACTGCTCTTCCACAGGACCTGGGTTTGATTCCCAGCATGCACACAGCGGCTCATAACTGTCTGGAACTCCAGTGCCAGGTAATCCAACACCCTCTTGTGGCCTCCTCCAGTACCGAGCATCATGTGGTACCAGGTATGCATAGATATATATGGAAGCAAAGCACCTATGCACATAAAATGATATTTTTCTAGAAAAGGAAAAGAAAAGGAAGACCATCATGTTCTTAACAAACACCTTGCCCTGGTCGCTCACTGTAGCTCGCTTTCCCTTCTTCTGTCTGCTGGCGGTGGTTCTCAACGTTCCTAATGCTGCGACCCTTTACCACAGTTCCTCATGGTGTGCTGACCCCCAGCCGGAAAAGTATTTCGTTGCTACTTCGTAACTGCTGCTTTGCTACTGTTGTGAATCGTATGTAAATATCTATGTTTCCCGATGGTCTTAAGTGACCCCCGTGAAGGGGTCATTTGACCCCCAGAGGTTGAGAACGCTGGTCTAGAGCTGTTTAGGTGGTTTCTATGAGGTGCACTGATGGAAAGGTTTTGGAAGTGGCTGGAGACACAACCCTGAGCATAAGCGCACAGTGGATCGAGTGCTCAAGCTTGATGAAATCAAGACTGTTCCAAGCCCTGGGTGTGCAGCACCACCGTCTAAGAGAAAAAGAATTAAATAACACATTTAATGTTATGGATAATTTACCAAAAGTGTTTTAAGAATTAGTTTTTAACACAGCAACCTGCACCGCTAAAGAAAACAGAAAGTTGAGTTAACTAAAAACATGTACAGGAAAAAACATTGCTCATGTTGTTAGTTCGTGCACATCCTGCTAAGGCTCCTGGCAGGGGGTCATGCTTTTTTTTTCCTGTACAGCTATTAGGGAAGAAAATGTTGCTTTACTTTTATTTAGCTAATATTTTTGAAACAGGGTCTCCTACGATGACCTTGAACTTCTGATCCTCCTGCCTCCACCCGCTCGGCACCGGCTTTGCGGGCATCTTACACCACGCCCACCTCATGGGACGCTAAGGATCGAATCCAAGGATTGGTGCTTGCTCAGCAAACGCTATCCTGAGCTCCATTCCCAGCCCTGTTACTTTACTTTAAAAACAAGGCCAGAGTTGCCTGCGGTGGGCACCAGTCCAGGGGAACACAATGGTCTGAGGTCTGAGCTTATCACCAAGGGGTACAGGGTAAGGATGTAAGATCTCAGCTGATTGGCTGGAGTCCCAGGCAACACCAATAGCTCCTGTCCCTTGGCAGAAGCTCAAGCTCTCCTCTCTCTCTCTCTCTCTCTCTCTCTCTCTCTCTCTCTCTCTCTGCAGTCCAAGTCACCTTTGCCTATGCAAAGGCTATTTGTCTGAGTCTGGTTGGCGATGTTTGGGAGACTTTTGTAAGGACAGAGCCCGCGTCAGGGAGGTGGGAGCCTTAGACTCAAGCAGAGGAGGAGAGAAACCTGTGCCCACCACGCATGTCCCTGTGAGCCCTGGGTTGAGTGTCACAGATCTGTTATCACTCTTTCCACCACTCGCCTGCCAAAAAGGAGGAGAGGGGTGAGGCGGGGCTGGAAGTTTAAACTTACACGATTTAAATATTTAAGTAGCCCACATAGAGACTGCGATGCTCTAGATAGCTATTGACAAAGTCTGGATGTCCAGCAAAGAAGAAAGTGGAGATAATGTCAGAATGGGCAGAGATGTCCAGGGGCGCCCCTCCCAGCACCCCTGGGCTCTTTCCAGAATCACCCTCTGCTTCTTTAAGCTATCTTGCACCCCACCCCCAGTCCCACTGTGTGTAGACAGCTTGGAAATGGCCAGAGCAACATTACTTCCCTGCAGCGTGTGCTGAGGACTTGGAGGATAAACAGCGTTCGGAGAACAGAATCTACCTGGTGTCTTTTCCCTGTGTGCGCCTCTTGATGTCACTGTCATTCAGGACGGTGACTAAGGAAGTCAACTCTGCCTTTCGAAGGGCAGCTCCAGAGCTGGAGACACAGCTCAGTTGGCACAGTTCTTGCTTTATAAGCACGGAGAATCCGGAGACAGTGTTTAAAGAACTGGGCATGGTGGATCTTAGCCCTGTGCTGGGGGGGGGGGGACGCGCAGAGACAGGGGATTGCAGGGATGGGCTGGTCAGGCAACCTACCTGGTGAATGCTAGCTCAATAGAGATCCTGTCTTAAAAGAAAAAAAAAAAAAAACGTAGACTGGACCTGAGTAATGACACCCAAGGTTGTCCTCTGACCTCCACACTCATGCACACACATACATATGCATTACCCCCAGGGGTACACACACATACACACACACACACACACACACACACAAATAAAAGATCAGCTTCACACCAACAAGGACCTGGACTAAGAAGGGACCTCCATACTTAGTGACCATCTGTTTCTCTGTGGCACTATTGAACACTTTAAGGGACAAGGGTTAATTATTAATTGTAGTTTTCAAAACAGACTGTCTTTTCACATGAACTCACAGCTCAGTCAGCGCTAGATACCTGGGTGATGGTGGAAAACAACACCCCCATGAGAACAGATGGGCCCCTGAGACTAAGCCCTTACTGCCGTGACCCAGGGGAGCTGGGGAAGAGAGTTTTAAGAAAGTAGATATCTCCGATGTTACAATTAGCATCTGCTCTCACGGTTTTGAAGGGAAGAAATGTAGATTTTAGACCTCTTTGGAAATGGCGTGTACAACTTAGCATGCGTTAACTCCGGGTGTGCCCGTAGCGATTCCATAGGTGAGGGATTGCTGGAGGAATAGTTGTGTAACTGACACAAGCGAAACCCTGGGTGTGGGAGGAGTCCTTGCCCAGGAAGTTCAGCCTTTTGGGGGGTTAAGAAATCCAGACTTAATACTTGTGTAAAATTCCTTTCTTTGACACTTTGTTTTTCCCTAATGAGAGAGGTATGTTCTCCTGTCATTGGCTTATGAAACAATGTACATTTTCAACACTGGCATTAAACGTGATGTCTTCTACAATCTGTTTACAAAGTGTCTTGCCAAACTGAGTTGATTTTGGAATGAGAAAGTGTGATATAGTACAAGTATTGAACTGCTGGGGGTGGGCATTCACAGATATTTGACATTCCCAGTCCTGAAACAGGGACTTGGCTCTCAAGATCCCCCAAATGCTGACTTCTGGATTCTAAATGGAGACACTTCAGAAAGTTGGTGATTTTTGTGGGTTGTTCTGTCTATAGCCATACAGGTACAGGTACAGGTGGGTAAGAGCTAGGAGGACTTGAAACACACTGTTCATTTGAGGAACTATAATAAAACATTTGGGGGTAATTTACAAACAAAGCTTAGTTGCTCACAATCTGGGGACCTAGCTGTGTGCCGTCAGCTCTGGTGTCTGTAGTCCTGATTGCGATAGGTCTTGCCTCTGTGTCCTCGTGTGGAGTCCCCTGGGGATCTTTTATAAGGACCCTAATCTCATCATGGGGAGAGTCCCCCTGACCTAATCATACCCCTGAGCACCATCACTGAAAGTTCCTGAAATCTCCAACATGTCGCAAACAACATTCAGTTTCACTTGGGTGTTTTTCCGTCAGGTCTTAGAATCTTAGAGGTTGCGGTAGCTCCTCTGCTTCAGCCATCATTAACACCACGGGCAAAAGAAACAGTAAATAATTCAGAGGAAGCTGTCAAGAGCCGTTGGATTTGCTGTTACTGTTTATTGTTGCTATTTCTTTATTTAAATCAGAATGTGGTTAAGAGTTTTAATTAGTCATAAAGAGAAAATAAGTTGAGCACATTGTGATTTCTTTCTAAATGTTCAGTCCTGTCTAGACACGGATTGTGACTGTTAGCCCAAATCCCATGGTATTTTGAATCAACTCTTCAAAAGTGATTGGAATATGGGTGGTGGTGGTGTCAGATGACGACCTGAGTTCCATCCCTGAAGCCTCTCTACAGGGTTAGATAATGTGGTGTCCATATGTAATCCCAACACTGGGAGGCAAGAGACGGGAGTTACTCAGTTACTCTGGAGTAGTCTGCCCAGCAGAAATAAGAGAGACCTTGCTGCAACAAGGTGTAAGGTGAGAATCAGCTCCCAAAAGTTGTACTCTGATCCACACACTCACCGTGGATGCACAAATCTGCCTTCATCACAGGAGCAGACTCTCACACACAAATAATACACAAATAAATTAATTTAAGAATAATGGTCATAATACGACCCAGGAACCGTGGTGCATGCCTATAATTCCGGGCTTGGGGGGCTAAGAAAAGATAGAAGATTGGGAATTTGAGGGCATTCTGGACTATCCAGTGAGACTATTTCAAAAATCAGGCACAGAGAACAAAGATGGAGGCGGGAGGGAGGGCTAGACGTATAGGAAGTTGGACAGATGAGAGTCGTGTAGATAAACAGAGATGACCAGGTGGAGAAACAGAAGGATAATGAAGGAAAGGAGACACACAGGGAAAGGGGGAGGGGAGGGGGGAGGGAAGGGTAAGAGAGGGGCCAGAGAGAGAGGTCTGAGATGGGATGGGCAGTGCCTTCCTAACAAGATGGGGTGGGGATGCTGACAGTAAATACAGAGCTATGAAAGGAGACGCAAATTAAGAAATCGGGACTCTTACCACAAGTATAGACTATGTCCTGAGTTCTGTTGGAGTCAGGGAGCCTGGGACCCAGCAGAGGGCCTTTCCATAAGCTCTGTATTAAGAAGTCAAAGAAGTAGGCATATCTCATTGTTTGTTATGCTTTTTGGTTTTTATGAGTTTGAAATAACTAAGAGGAGGGAGGAAGAAAGAGAGAAAACAGAAATCTCCAGCTGCGAGCAGAGCTCCATGGTAAAGAGCACTTGTGGAGCATACACAATGCTGCGTTGAGTTGGCTCTCCAGACCATCAGTCCCTGAGCAGGGTGACATCTCAGACGGCCGAGTAAAACAACCCAAACTAAGCCCTCTTATCCAAGGATGTGCTGAGCTGACTGTCCCATGCTGCAGCCCGAGGATGCTTCCTGCAATTATCTGTGAATTATATTAGCGACGCCTGACGTCTCTCTATGTGGAAATAGGGAATGATCTTGCAAAATAATACTTTCCTTGACAGAAAATATGTGCTCAACATTTTAATACAATCTGAATGGGGATGACAGAAATATCACAGTCAGACATCGTGAGGTGGCTGAGTGAGGGGCTTCTGATTCCCATGCGGCAGGGCGTGCACGTCTTAGGGCCTTAGTGCATTTTGTATACTTAAATAAAAAGGGAGAGCGGGTGTTGACTGCGAGCCACTGCGTCGCCTTGCAGCTGAGGGACTCTGAGCCTTTCAGAAGTACGTTCCCTGAAGGTAATGACTTTAATTTAATGCTACCATGGACAATTCAAGCTATAGTTTAAATATTTATCCTGGAAGCATCTACAGATGCGCAGCATGGCTGCCGTAGCGACTGTGGGCCAGTCTCCACAAGACGAGCAAAGTGACAGGAATTCATTTATTGGACTCATCTGCATAATCTTCATTTCCTCTGCTGCCGAAACACTGCGTCAGTCAGTGTGACAGTACAGAGTCACGCGTCTCGTTGTGTGGTGCCGAGGATCGCAAGCGCATGATCATTCTGAGGATCGCAAGCGCATGATCATTCTAAAATGATGTTTCCCCCTCAGAGGCTTGTGAGAGAGGCTCCCCATGAAGCTTTTAAAAGATTAAGAGAGGCTACATTGGACTAGGAGTGTGTGGTTCAGGGTCAGAGTGCTTGACTAGCTTTCAGGAGTCCCTGGGGATGACCCCCAGCGTGTGTGCGTGTGTGTGCGTGCGCGCGCGCACATGCGCGCGCGCGCGCGCCCTGGAAGTAGGACTTGTCCTACATAAAACATCAACCCCAAATTCAACATAAAGCAGTAAGCAACATGCCATCTTTCTCAAACACTCAAGCCATCCTCATAATATCCAAAGTGAAAGGCTCAATATCAGCTCAGGACTCCAAGACCAAGTCCTCAGCACAAAGGAGATTTATTTGCCCCAGAGGGACAGAGAGCAGGGAATAAGAGACAAAGACAGGAGATAGAGGATGAGGGAGAAGGGGAAGGGAGCCAGGGAGATGGGGAAGGGGTATGTATCCTGGCTATGGGGAGGGGGGTGGGCAAGCAAAGGACTGCCTCTGGACAGAGAGTCGACAGATGTGGCCCATAGGAAAATGGCAGTTCAGCAGTTTATAAAAGTACAAGGGGAAACCCTGTGTTATAATGAGGTGTTTAATTTTAGTTGGGCAAGTTAATTAGGTAAGCCAAAGGGGCTTTTGATTTCTGGACTTCAATACTTTGATAACCAGACCTTGGACCTTGGTTGTCAGCCTCCAGAGGAGGAAGTGGCCAAATAAAGGAATAGACCTTGGTGGCTAGCTTCAGGACTGCCATCAGTTTTTAGCAAAGCAGAGGGAATGGGGGAGAAGGGCAAGGCTGCCAGAACCATACTTGCCAGAGCAGGCCAGAGTCCCTTCACGAATTGGGGGTTCATATCAATTAGCAACTTGACAGAATCTAGAATCATCTAGGGGACACATTTCTGGGCATGTGTCCGTGAAGAATTTTGTAGATTAGGTTAACTGAGGTAACTAGACCACTCTAAAGCAAGTGGCCTGAG
The DNA here is from genome assembly GCA_902168405.1 of Peromyscus aztecus. NCBI lineage: Eukaryota > Metazoa > Chordata > Mammalia > Rodentia > Cricetidae > Peromyscus > Peromyscus aztecus. The sequence continues at coordinate 97 of CABHPQ010153189.1, read as the reverse complement.
GTTTCAAACTGAGTAAAAAGAAAGAAAGAAAAGAAAAAAAAGAAAGGAAAGAAGGAAGGAAGGAAGGAAGAAAGGAAGGAAGGAAGGAAGGAAGGAA
>CABHPQ010153188.1:6644-21121 GCA_902168405.1 Peromyscus aztecus | reverse complement strand
TCTGCATCACTGGTTCCTCTGCATCACTGGTCCCTGTGCATCACTGGTTCCTCTGCATCACTAGTTCCGCTACATCACTGGTTCCTCTGCATTCTTGGTTCCTCTTGTTCGGAGGCTTCTAGCTCCTTGGACTAAACAGTTTCCATCTTCCTTGGCTTTCTAGCCTACAGACAGCCTTTGTAAGACTACCTCACTTCTTACTCTGTAAGCCAATCTAATAAATCCCTTCTTATAATTATAGATTTCCTTTTGGTTCTGTTCCTTGGGACACCCTCAACTGATTCAAGCAATCATGTTCATCTTCCTAATACATGGCCACAGAATTAAGCCTTACATTTGATACAGACATATTCTAGATTGGCATTCTTAAGAAGTCTTGTCAATATCCACAAGTTTCTTTGGAGACAATTATTGAGATTCTGCCAAGAGGTAGAGTAGGGTACCAGATTAAAAATCACAAGGAATTAAGTGAAAGTCTAGATAGGGACATAAACTCAGTCTCCTGCACAAGACCTGGAGCCAGGCTCACACTGTTCTGACAGAAAATGAGGTCATGACTCCTTCTTTGGGGATACTAGCCTATAGTAACCACCCAGTTCAACAGTGCTATTACTACCCAATCATGTTACAGTGAAGCTCAGACACATGGTTCACAAGAAACAAAACCAGCATCTCAGAACTGTGAGGCAAACTTGCCAGAAATTTGAGGAAAAGATATAAAATAAAAATAAAATAATATATTCAGTAGCTAAAGAAATAAGTCATCTTAAATTTAAGAAAAAGATGTGATGATTAAAAATTCTGTCCAACTATGTAAAAGCAAAACTTGAAATGTATATTCATTTTCTTTTGGAGGGTTCTGAAGGCCATGTGCACAATATGGGACACAAGAAATAACATGAAGCTATTCATCACCTTCTAATGGAACAGTTTGGATCCCCCCCCCCTTAAATTTCAGGCACATTTTCGATGCCTCATAAAGCTCCCTTGTCACGAGCTGTTGTGGGCCATGATGCAAATACAGCAGATTGCAATTGATAATTCAGATGTCAACCCACCAGTAAATAATTCTCTGATGGAGGAGAACCCTGTTCAAGCAAGGCTCATGGGACCACTGACTCTAAAAACTGTTGCTTCTGTCTGTAATTTCACATGTACAAAAACAGATGTGGAATTTCCTCATTACTGTGTATTTTCATGTTATATGTACATGTAATCTCATGATTATATCTCAATCTTATGGGCACATATATCTGTGGATGATCAGGAAGATGACTTGTAAAGAAAGGCTTTTCTCTGTCCCACCCCGTCCTGCGGCTGCTTGTATATAATCACTCAGAGACTTGATATTAATTACAAACCATTTGGTCTATTGCTCAGGCTTATTACCAACTAGCTCTTAAAACTAAAATTAATCCATTTCTATTAATATTAATCTGTATTTTGCACATGGCCGTGGCATTACCAGTCTACTGGTATCTTGCTCCTAGGGCGGCTGGATGGTGTCTGCCCGGATTCTGCCCTTCTTCTCCCTGTATCTCTGCTTGGAATTCCCACCTGGCTCTTATCCTGCCTTGCCATAGGGCAAAGCAGCTTTATTTATTAACCAATGGGAGCAACACATATTCACAGTGTGCATAAAGACATCCCACAACATTTCCCCTTTCCTGTCTAATCAAAAAGGAGGGTTTTAACTTTAACAAAATAAAATTACATATAACAAAAAAGTTATCAAGCAAGAATTATAGTCATAATATTTAGTCTATTTGTATTTGGCAAAATTAAAGAAAATATTCTATCATCTATCCTATCTTTATGAGTCTAAAGTTTCACATCTAATTTATTTTTTATCATAACTAAGGAAAAGATCATAAGTTAAAACTTTACAGATATGCACAAGGACAGCGTCTCAGATGTCTAATCAAGGTTATTGACATAAAACAACCTAAAATACTGTGCCAGTTTCTCTAGACAAGTCTGGCTGATAACACAGACCAGCAGCCACTACCCAGGAAAGTACCAAACACCATGTCCCCGCCTATGCGTTGCCATGGTAAATGGCTCTGCTCCTTATCATTTACTCAAGGAATGCGCTATGACCTTCAGATGTAGCTTTTCTGACTTTTCCTTTTATTGCCAAAAGCTTCCTGCTGAATATGTATAAAGCTGTGTAGAGAGACATAGAAAAAATTAGAACTTAGAAGGAGTCGGAACTTAGGAAGAATTAGAGCTGTAGAGAATAATTAAGAGCTGTAAGAGAAGAATAAAAGAACTTGACTTGGACGGTTGATGTGTGATTTTACTATGGATAAGAAATTTTTCTAAGTCCCTGTGGTGGTATTGTGTTCCCCAAAATATTGTGTACCTTAATAAACTTATCTGGGGTCAGAGAACAGGACAGCCACAATATTAAACATGAGGATAGGCAGTGGTAGCATACGCCTTTAATCCTAGCATTCCAGAGACAGAAATCCCTCTGGATCTCTGTGAGTTCAAGGCCACATTGGAAATGGCCAGGCGTGGTGACACACGCCTTTAATCCCAGTAAACCAGCCTTTAATCCCAGGGAGTGGTGGTAGAGAGCAGAAAGGTATATAAGGCGTGAAGAAACTCGAGGCATTTGGCCTGGTTAAGCATTTGGCTGGTTAAGCAATCAGGCTTTCGAGCCCAGTTCAGCTGAGACCCATTCTGGATTAGGACTCAGAGGCTTCCAGTCTGAGGAAGCAAGACCAGCTGAGGATCCGGCAAGGTGAGATAGCTGTGGCTTGTTCTGTCTCTCTGATCTTCCAGTGTTCACCCAATACCTGGCTCAGGTTTGATTTTATTAATAAGAACTTTTAAGATTCATGCTACAAGTCCCACTCCTAAAAAGCATCCTCTGAGTAACCCTGGGTACAGCACTGAGAGCAGGTCTCTCGGACTGTGAAACTCCCTGAAACCAACCAGTGTTTGCCACACAACCACATGGCCCATTAATTTGTTCTATTATTGAGGGATGTGTTTTGCAGGCGATTCCTTCTTTGGGGTAGGTGGGAAATCCTGCTGTGGTGGATGAGTTGATCCAGGAGTGGTGTGAGGCGATCGAGGATGGTGTGGCAAGCTGCACTTACATGAGAAATGTTCCCACGGAAAACCTCGTTGCAGTGACAGAGGCTGCATCTCAAGCAAGCATGTGTTCATTTCTCAGAGTAAATCACCAAATGATTCACGAGAAAGATCCCCATAGTGCACTTCCTTTCAAGCCTGAATCATCCGAGGTGACTCAGGCAGTAAAGATGCTTGCCTCCAAGCCCGACAATTTGAATTCCATCCCCAGGTCCCACATGGTGGAGAAGAGAGAAGAGATCCATCTCCAGTAAGTTGTCCTTGGACCTCCACATGAGTGCTGTGGCAAGCAAGCACAGAGACAGACACACACACCAATACACAAACAGGTAAATAAATGTAGTTGATTTTAAAACCTCAAATCATCTTCCAGGCCTCACAAATCCATAATAGGGTTATTAATGTTTTTCTGCATATTTGATAAACTTATTAATTATTTTCTTAGCTGTTTTATGCTCTTTTGCCCCTTAAAATGTAAATTAAAATAATATAATATTAATGTTTGTCATTTTTGTATTTCCTTTATTTATTGTGTGTGCTTATGTATGTGCGTGTGCACCATGGCTCACATGGTGTCAGGATTTTATGGTTCTGCTATCATTGCAAAACCAGTAAGATTCCTAAGGACTAAATGAAGCTTTCAATCAAAACATTCACTCTACTCCAGAATTGCTCAAGTTGTACTGATCAGAGAGTGACCCTCAAACTTCTTAAATTCACAGATTGCTATAAAAACGTCACACTGTCTTATGTATAACATCAAAGCAGTTTTACCCCATGAGGAACTTAGAAAAGATGTAATCTGTTGGGTCTTTGCAAATGTTAACACTTAGGACTACAGAGGGTTCCCAGTTTACAGTGGTTCATCTTCGGATTGGTAGAAATGTAAAACACTGTACTGTGAAAGTTGATGTTCTCCCAGGATGTCCAAAAATGGTAAGACACCTGTGTGATGGCTAACCCTGCTTGTCAGCTTTGCATACCCCAAATGAGAGAATCTCAACTGGAAAATTAACTCCACCAGACTGTCCTATGGCGTATCTGTGGGGTATTTTCTTGATTGCTAGTTTGTGTAGGAGAGTCCAGACCACTGTGAGCATCACCCACCCCTAGAAAGGTAGGCCTGGGCTGTATTAGAAAGATGTCCTAGCATGAGCCCAGGATCAAGCCAGTAAGCAGCATTCTTCCGTGGTCTCTGCTTCAGTTCCTGCCTCCAGCTTCCTGCCCTGGCTTCCCTCAATGATGAACTGTAAGCTCTTAAGTCCTATGAACCTTAAGTCATATGTATGTTTTATCAGAGTAACAGAGAAACAAAGTAGGCCAACTTGTGATGCTGGGCAGGCTTGAGTCACAGCCCCCACCAGCCAATGAACATGAGACAAAGAAAGAAAACAGCCAAGATTCAACAGTGTGTTGCTGTGTTGCTGAGCGAAGACGTCTCATAGGTGAAGTATATAAGTGCATTTGCAAATTATGATACTTTTGGTAATTGTATTCATTATAGCTGTATCTGGACATGGTGGCACCACTGTAAGTTAGGAAGCATCTGTAATATTATCATACGTACACACGTACACGCATGTATGTAAATATTGGATGATGCTGTCATTTAATTCAAATGTACAAGTTGAATTTAGGAAACATATCTTGTCTGGATGCTGCACAGTAACCAGGGGAACTTTAAAATATACAAAATGTAGACTAAAAACAGGTACAAGCCCTGGACAGGGGGGTGGGAAGAGGACAGAGCAGGTTAGAGAGGAGACCCCTCATTCAGGCAGAACTAGCAACAGGATGCACCATACTTAGCAGCACAGACTCTGAGACAGCCCTTCTGAGTGAGCATCTAGGTGACAGAATGACCTGGGAATGACCCATGAGACCTGAGCGACATGTGGATGCTGCTTACCCCACTTCCAAGCCTGTTTCCCTCATCCCAGGCTTTCGAATTCTGAAAACAGTGAAAACATTCAGATGCTATGCATGCAATACTCTCCTATACCCTTCTTTCTCAAATACAGCAACTGTCCCTCTCCAGGTCCACCCAAAATGATGTCTGTCTGCTAGAAGATGAAGGGTAGGCCCCAGGCTTTCGGGGACCTCTCTTCCTCTTTGGCTGTGTTGGCAAGTGATGTCTCTAAACACAGGAACTGAAACCCTCTCTCTCTCTCTCTCTCTCTCTCTCTCTCTCTCTCTCTCTCTCTCGTGTGTGTGTGTGTGTGTGTGTGTGTGTGTGTGTGTGTGTGTGAATTTATTTTTATGTGTTTGTGAATGTTGCACCACATGTGTGCCTGGTGCCCAGGAAAGCCAGAAAAAAGAATTGAATCACCTGGAGCTGGAGTTCCAAACAGTTGTGAGCTGCCATGTGGGTGCTAGCAACAAACAAAACCGAGTCCTCTGCAAGAGCAGAGAGTTCACTTGACCACTGAGACAATTCCCCAGCCCCGGAAAGCTATTTAAATATTTAATGGAATGTAAATATTGTAAAGATTTAGTAATTACCATAATTTGTTTTAAAGAGACAAACACCAGCTTTTTTCCCTTGTAAGACAGTTTGTTAGAAGACAGGCCCTCAGCTGCCGCTCTCTCCCAGAATTCAGACCCTGCTTCTCTCTCTGGGCAGAGTTCTCTCCCCAGTGTCACGCAAGCAAAATCAAACAACCTCGAATAAAAAGGATAACTTGACTCATATCTCCTGCCCCACTGCCTTGACTTCTGGAAGGAAGATCGGTCCAGGCTAGGTCATGAGGTTGGACCTATCGCCCTCCCCTCAAACCTCTACATGTCAGAAAGCCACTTTGTAAGAAGTTCCTTTTCCTCCAAGAACCATGGCTACCCAGAGTCCTTGAGAACCTCTCCTAATAAAGCTTAAAGTAATGTTGTGGTTTGTAGTTGGAAGTTTTCCTGTGTCCTGCCCAGTCTGCAGCTGCTCAGACCCAAGTAATCAAACAGAGGCTTATATTAATTAAAACTACTCTGCCATTAGCTCAGGCTTTCTGCTGACGAGCTCTTACACTTAACTCAGCCCATTTCTGTTAATCTATATGTTGCCACATTTTCTGTGGCTTTGCCTGTGTGCCATTACATGCTGCTCCCTGGACAGCAGACTGGCATCTCCTGACTCAGCCTTCCTCTTCCCAGAATTCTCTTTGTCTGCTTATCCTGTCTATACTTCCTGCCTGGCTACTGGCCAATCAGCATTTTATTAAACCAGTGTACAAAAGCATTATTCACAGCAATGGTTGGCTCTTTTTTTTTTTTTTTTACCAGCCAGCAATAATTCCTAACACATTCCACTCCATTATCCTCTTTATGTCATTTCTACGAAAATGTTATCCTTTAATATAACACATCTCTGTAAACTTCAAAGTCTTTTTTTTTCAGTCACACTTCATATTTCTTGGTTACAAAGATCTATGTATATAAATAGAGGTTTTAATGTTTTATCTCCTAAGACTACCGGCCCCTAAATGTTAAATGGTTTTTGTATTAGTTGCATATAATTTTACTCAAAGCAGCATAAATATGAAAGGTAAATGTCACTGGAGGTATATCATCTAACAGAATGGGGACATGGTGCTGAATTCATACATCTACAATTAAAATGAGAATAAAGTATGCTTCCACATCCATTCTCTTTCAACTTCTCCTTGTTAAAGAAATAATTTCATTCATATAAATGAGAGAACTCCCAAGTCTTTGAATTTGTTTGGAAGGGTAGACCAAAACCTGGATTGTTATAAACTGAATATTCATGCACTGAAACAGAATCCTCTCTGTTACCTGTGGGTGCACCAGCCGCCTAAGTCAGGACAGTGGATCCCTCCTGGATGGAATTAGGCTGTACCTGTTTGCTTTTTCCTCCCATGCTGGGCTTGGAAACCAGGGCCTTGCACAAGCTAAGCAAACACTTGACCACCAATAACATCAATGACATCAGAAGCCCAGAGCTCAGAGCCTTGTCAAACAGGTTTGAGGACCCGAGCTCCTTTGTTACAGTCTTCTGAACTAAATGTATGTCTCCATCAAATTCCTCCCCCAGGAGCTCAGGGAACCCTGAGGTGGAAAGAATGTAACAGCCAGAGAGGATGGAGGACACCAAGAGAACAAGGCCCTCTCAATCACCTGAGCAAAGCTCATATGAACTCACAAAGCAGCATGCACAGGGTTTGCTCAGGTTTACACAGGTCTTCTGCATATAGATTGTGGCTTCCAGTTTAGTGTTTTTATGGGATTCCTGAGTGTGTGAACGAGTGCCTTCTCTTGGACTCTTTTCCTACTTCTGGTTTGTCTTGTCCAACTTCAATGCGATAGTTTTTGTTTTATCTTATTATATTTTGTTTGGCTATTTTTCTTTAATGAAGGAATACAAACCTAGCCACTAAGGTAAAGGTTAACAACTAAACTGCCATTTCTACCTGCTGGGAGAAGGAAAATCAGTTTTCTCCAATGGAGTGACTCTGGGTATATCAACCACTCCAGCGAAGGTCTCATGTTCAGGAGTAGTTGACTAACAAATAATGGACTCCACAGGTGTGTGTGTGTGTGTGTGTGTGTGTGTGTGTGTGTGTGTGTGTGTGTGTGTGAGAATGCTTTTATTTGGTTACAGTTTGTTTTTGTTTCTTTTTGGGTGTTATTGTATTTTATTGTATTTTGTTTTCTAGATTTTAAGGCTTTTTTTTTTTGAAAAAGAACTTAAAGTTGGGTGGGTAGGGAGGAGGAGATAATCTGGAAGGACTTTAGAGAGAGGAAGAATGGGAATATATTTAAATTTAAATTGTATGTTATATAATAAAATACAATAAAAATAAAAAGTTATTTTCAGTCCCCACTCAGCCACCACATTGGTACTTCCTTTCTTATTTTAAACCTGACTTTTGAGAAAACATTATCTCCAAGGTATCAAAGTGCAGCTAGACAACAATACTAACTATTGACTTTTGCTTGTTGGCCAGAACGTTTTATGGACCAAGACAAGGAGCAGGTAGGCAAAGATGGGAGAGGAATAAAGGGGGACAAAGCTTATGTGGAAAAGAGCAGACCCCTCTCCTGGGGGGCGTGTAGAAACAGGACACTAGGAAGTCAAGGCTCAATAATGAAGGTCTTGAAAAAGAGATGACAAGTAGCCCTTGTGAACTCCCTGCTTGACTGAATGGATAACATCCCAGCTTGAGAACTACCCATTTGGAACCCCAGGACTGTTGGTTCTTCCCGAGAGGACAAGCTGATGAGGAAGCACTCTTGACACTATTTAGTATGATGCTGAAAGCACCAGGCGACAATCCATCTCCTAAACCAGTGTCTCCTGGACCACGTGCACCAAGTAGGTCACAGTTACTTATTTCACATTTATCACGCAAGCTTCCAGACTCTGCCCCAGCCTAGCTGACCTGGAATCACTGTGGAGAAAAACCTAGGAAACTGTTCATGTAATGAGCAACACACACATCTCTGAAGCACACAATGGCTTAAGAAATAAATGCTCTTCTTGGAAATACTGCTTCTACTTCTGGATCTAATTTGGAGCATCTCACTATGAGAGGCACACTTAGTTGTATCTTCTGGCCACAGACATTTTCACTCAGTTCTTGTTTAATGCCCTAAGATTCTGTAAGCAGTACTATAAGAAAGAGAGATATTCACAGCATGATTATATAATTTTATTAAAATGACATAGTGCATATTGATATGAATTTCACACAGGCTCTCCTATCATAAACCTGGCTAAGTAATTTAGTTCAGAAAGCAATACTCTAAAACACTGAATTTCTCTGCAGGTCTGTTATGAGACTCCATTACGTAGTGTTATTAGAAACTATTTAAATGGAGCTGATTCTGGTAATCTATCATGCTCTAACTGCCAGAAATTTAATAGAATTGATAATTGAATCAGTACTATTATGTTAGACCTTGTAATTAAAAGAGGTATAGTCTCATTTTTATTAATCCTGACTTTTAACTTCATGATAAAATGCTATCGCTTACATCTTTAAAAAACTATATTTAAATGTAAACTTTTAGCAAGACTTTCTGTAATTTAAGCCAAAATGCTGTCATTCCCTTTTTATTGCATTTATTTCTTTTTATTGGAATAATATAGACTAATTATATAAAATTATTAGAGTGCTCGATAAAGTCTAAGGGATAATAAATGCATAACTTCACCATCCGGAAAGAGCTATGGTTAGTCATTTATATTTATCGTCTTAATTTTTATGTTTGCATCTGGAGGGTTTTGTATAAAACTGGAATGGATAAATTGTGAATCATGGCATCTCTGTTTTTAATTTAACATAATTACAGCTATAAAAACTGGTTAGCTATGTCATTAAGCAGTCTTGGTAAGCATGATATTTTATTTATTAATTCTTTCAGGTATAAGCAAAGCATGTTGGTTCCTAGCTCATTTTCTTCTGTCTAATACTGGAGTGCACATGCTGTATGCAAACTTCATGCTTATCTGGGATTGCTCTTCCAAGCGTGTCCAGGAGCAGATGTATTGGATCAATGACTAGAACATTTGAGCCTTTGGTGATGTTTTACTAAGTCACTTTTGGGGAATACTCTTTGCTGGTTCTTGGCATTTTGGCTGAGATCAAATGGAGCAGAGCTCTCTGAATCATTTTTAATTCTCTGGCTTCCTAAGCGACATGAATGAACCTCATCAATTCTCTCCCCACAGCTCTCGGTTTCCTATTCCTGCTGACCTCATTCAAGGAAGGTCATTTATCACCTGGGCTGTCCTCAGACCCTGCTCACTCCCACAGATCTTATTCTGGCCTCCTCAAAGCTACCATCCCCCTTCCTCCCCCTGTTCTTCCTCCTCTCCTGTCTTACTCTTCCCTATTAGGCTTTTGGGGTTGATATTTTCTTCTAATGGTTTTATTTCCTTATCTTGGGTTACTTTTCCCTCCCTTTTAATAAACAACAGAGTAGTGCAGAACTGACTTCCATAGTTATATCTCTTGTTTAAAATGCCTATGTCTTTGTCACCATTGTGTTAGAAACCTAGTAAGATGGCCTCTATAACAGAAAGCTACCCAAGTCTGGCACAAATGCCTCACCAAGCAGGATGAACAGCTTCACACAGACCTGGCCCTCTGCCTCCTGGCTACTCTTTTATTTCTAAATAGATGAAGGCCATACTTCTTGTCACGGTAATGGCATCTAAGATCTGGCCCTATGCTGCTTTCTGGTGTCCTTTCTCTTTCCAGCTGCTTTAGGACCTTCCAGCCATGTGTGCTCCAGGTTCTGCAAAATCCTATGTGATGTCATTCCTTTCCTCTGCTTTCCCTATCGTTTCCCACTGACCAAATTCTCCATATGCTTTGAGGTCAGCTAATGGCCTTCACAAAGCTTTGCCAACCCTTCTGCTTAGAACCAGTTGCTCGCATCAGTAACACCCACAGAATCCTGTTTCATCCGATGCTTCCAAATGTGTTCCCTTCCGAGCCAGGGTAGCTCAGTCGATAAAGCATTACAAGTGTTCCCTACCCTCTGCGGTACCACACCTAGCCTTTCCAGTGCAGGCTCCCACTTCTGCCTTCATCTTCTGTCTACAACACCCAGCCAAGAAACGAGGCCAACACTGAGCTCCGCGGATGTCTGTGGTATGAATGGATACCAAGCAGCAGACATAAGAATGAGGATGGGAGAATGGTTGGCAGCCACCCTCTGATAGAGGATTACATTTAAACACATTAAAGAAGGGATCTGTGATATGGATCAGCACTAGCAACGGTGACCCCCTAATCATTTCCATCCGACAGTATAGATGTTTGTTTTCACTGTCTTAAAAACAGGACTCGATGAAAGTGTAGGACTGATGTATAGAAGCTGGGGTTGTGGCTTCCTTCAGCTTGGGGAACTAGAGAATCTCAAGGTGGAGTGTTCAAAATCCTGACTCCGGACGAGCCTGTCAACCCCTTAAAAGAAGCAAGATGAGCTTTGCTAGGATGCTGGAGACTCCGGTTGACACTTCTGAGCTCAGCCTGGAGACGGGTGTGTTTCCACCCTGAGAAGCTGAAGTGCCTCTCACAGTAGGGGGGGGGGGGGCAAAGAAAAAACTGCTCACGTGACTCTGAAGTGCCCTCTGCCCCCACGTGTGGGAACTTCTTTTGAAGATCTTAGTATATGGGATGATGGATTGAAAGAGTCCGATTATGGCCTGCAAACCTGATTAGTAGCTGAAGCTGTTAGGACACAGGGAAGGGCCCCATGGTTCAACAAGAAACCCAAGCCTGAGTACAAGACCAGCAGCGAGCTGGAACAGTTGCCAGTGACAACCACCAGATGGCAGAGCAGAACGCAAACCTCTCGGTAGTAGAGGTCAGTCCTCACTTCCCAGTAGGGTAGCGGTTTTGTGAGCCTAGAAGTTTGCTTAAGGCTCAGAGTGAGACGCCATGGAGACTGTAGTTCAAGGACTCCGTTTCACCCTTGATTCAATTTTACATTAAAAAAAAAAAAAAAACCTACAAAAAAATGAATTACCTGATAGAATGGTATCTTGAGATCCAATTGTTGAATTTCCAGAAATTTGACGTTTTAATTAGAATTAAATTATGGCGATTACATTTACATAACGCATAATTAATCAAATTACATTTAAATTAAGAGACTTGTCATTTCCTGGCTTTTACTTTGTTATTTCCCATGCTCTTAAGGCTGTGCCGTTTATTGGGTTTGTGTGAGAAAAATACTGTGCAATGAGGTGCTAGCGCATTTCTCTTAGCTTGGGAACTTGAATGTGGCCATGGGAAGAAATATTACAGTATGCTACAAATACACTCCTTTGAGGCTGGTTGCTAGCCACTCACTGACCGTCCATGCATGAGATGTGAGGGAGACCACCCAATAAGTTACAGTGGGGGTCAGACGAGTTGGGTCTTAAAATTTGTTGATAATAACTCAGAGGCATCCCTAGAGACCTGGACTCTGTAGGCAGCATTCAGGATTTGGCTGTGTGTCCTGCTGTTCACCAGCCGCACACTGTGGGCCCCTGGTTCTTCACACTCATCCCTTCATCTGCCAAATGGATGTAGTCGAACATAGTTTATATGCTTACTCCAAAGATTTAGTGATTTAATGCATTGAAGTTGCCTTAACTGGGTATATCTGCAGCTATTCTTATTACCAAAGGACAGTGGAGTCCTTAGTATCATTAACATTGAAGTCAAGGTGATACATTCAGCAGAGACACATTTGAAGACTGTAAGTCCATTTACTATCTTGTTAGACTTTTACATTTAATTTCACATCATGGTCTACATTCATTTTCTGCCGGCAAATAAAGACTAAACGTAGTGTCGCATTCATTATTTTGTATTGACAAAAACAATAAGTGTTTACTGTCACAATTTTTCCTTTTTAATATTTGGAGAGGAGACTGGGAATCCCCAAGGTTTCATTTCAAAGGCTTCTATCCGATTTCCTAAAATGTTTGTAAGTATCAGAAAGTCTGTTGGGCTGGTTCCAAATGCATGCTATCTGACACAGAAGCAGATCTTAAAGTGCCTGAGTCATAGACGTTGCTCAAAAATTAGGTTCATATAACCTCGAAGTCTGACTTGTTCAATGAGGGGTCAAGAATATGTCCCAGCGTAGAATGGTGCCAACCTTTGGGAATAATTCAAAAAATGATCCCTCATAGTGGCAGGAAGAAAGTATAAGTCATGGGACTCTTCAAAACCAAAGTTGTCTTAGTGAGGGTTTCTATAGCTGGGAAGAGACACCATGACCAAGGCAACTCTTATAAAGAAAACATTTAATTGGGGGTGGCTGGCTTACAGTTTTAGAGGTTCAGAGCATTATCATCATAATGGGGAGCATGGTGGCATTCAGGCAGACTTGGTGCTGGCTACATCTTGACCAGAAGGCAGCAGGAAGTTGGCTGATTGTCACACCAAGGGAAGCTTGACCAAAAGAGATCTCAAAGCCCGCACCTACAGTGACACACTTCCTCCAACAAGGCGACACTTCCTAATAGTGCCACTCATTTTGGGGGCCATTTTCTTTCAAACCACCAAAAAAGTGAAACAGAAGATGCCTTTGGGACATGAAAAGCCTGATACATTAGTTGTGGATTTTGATTGATGAAAAATCCAAAATGCCTGCTGATGTATTAGAAAAACACTTTCTAGAAGTTTTGGAGAAAGTTAGAACACAGGCTGGGAATGTAGCTCAGTTGTCAGGATAGAGTGCTTTCCTGAGTTTGAGCCCCAGAGCCTCATAAGCCAGGCATGGTAGGGGTACAGGACTATAATCTCAGCTTTCAGGAGCCAGAGTCAAGAAGATCAGGAGCTCAAGGTTATCCTTGGCTACTAGTGAGTTTAAGGCCAACCTGGGCTACATAAGAACCTGAGATGGGATGGAAATAACCACCTTCTGAGATCCTATCATAAGTACTATTGTGTCTGAGACCAAAAGAAATATCAACGACCCTCTAACATCATTTCCAAGTGGCAGACGTTAGAAAGCTGGAAACTCACTTTGTCAGAGACGCCAGGCCCATCTCATCATCCCACCGCAGCTGAGACTACAGTACACTCACTCCCATTGTACTCAGAGCTGACGCATTGTTCTCAATGGTAGCATCAGGCCAATGGCGTATGAGCTGGCTCTGTCTGTTATCTTGGCCCCACACCGGGGAAGTGCCCTTTGAGAATTTATTTTTAAAACTATAACCAAAGCTAGTGTGGTTGCACACACCTGCAAACTCAGTGTTCTGGAAGGCTGAGGCAGGGTCACAAGTTCAAGGCCTGCTTGGGCCTCTATAGTCTGATTCTGTCTCTCTCTAAAACAAAACAAAAACATAAAATAAGTTGAAGCATACACAACTTGTATGTGTGTGTGTGTGTGTGTGTGTGTGTGTGTGTGTACGCACATACAAGCAAACCAGATTAAAGAATGGTTTTCCAAAGCACCCAGACCTTAAGAGGGGTGTTCTATCAATCTGTAATAAATGCTAAGTTTTTTTTTTCTTAAGTCCAATGCCACCTTATTGCAGACATCCAAGTCCACACTCTGGCCCTGGGGCTCTCAGGGCTTCTATACCAGACTGCACACACAGCCATTTTTAGAATTCCTTCTGTCACGTGGTACACTCAGCACCTGGGGACGAGCATGTGACATTACAAGTCACTTGAGGCTACAGCTGTCTTACAGTCACTATCGCATTGGGAACTATTTTAGCTCCAGCACAGCTGCTGGTGGAGTCCAGCAGGGTTTATCTGAGCATGGCAGTGTGATGACAGAAGAGAGGCAGGGACAAGGACACAGGCAGAGCCAGGGCCACGGCCCTTAAGTTGATGCAACCCATGGTTCAGATGTAAACATGATGAACCTCTTTGCTAACATGCAATCACGCACCTTTG